>JARHVA010001080.1:3847500-3942907 GCA_037957365.1 Torreya grandis
TGTGATCTAAATTAAAATCCATGAGAGAATCTTCTACTTCTAGCTCTTTAATTCTAGATATAAAATTTTGTGAGCATATAACATAATCTATTACACTCTATCTTTTGTGTGTTTTGCACATGTAATTTCTTGATTTTGCCCATTTACTCATGCCATTGTAAATAATTAATTTATGTATGCTACATATGCCTAGTAGCTCTTTTGTAAAGTGTGTCATATCCCCGTGCCTATCATCTGAAGCCATGTTCCATTGTTGATTTTCTTCTTCTCCCATACAACGAGGATTAATGTATAAATCCACATTACTTCATAGAATGTTGGCTTGCTTGTTTGTTGTTTTTGAATTAAAGTCCCCTATTAACACAATCTATCCAATCTTATTATAGGCTGAGATGTCCCTTTTTAGGTACAAGTATGGGTCTTCACGATCTAGATCACATTTTTTATAATTTTTGGAATTATTTGGTGCAAAATAACATGCAATTATGTTAATAGTTATGTCAATTTCTATGATTCTTATCCATATGTATTATTTATTTTTGTCTTATTTTTCTATTCTGATACTTTTGACCTATGACTAATTAATTGACACCATTATGCCTCCACACCCTTTGCCTTTCTTTGTTAATTTATTCCATATTATTGCCTTCTTGCACCTTTCAAAATTTGGCATCATTCACCCATCATGCTCATGAGTTTTAGTCAAAATGATTATATTTTTGTCCTTGGCTATGGGCCTTAACCTAAATCCTCTTCTATGAGGTTAGCCTCTACAATTCTAGTATACCATTGTGAGATGTTCCTAGGTGATCCATATTCCCTATTTGCTTTGTGTTTGCTCGGTTGTGATATAGGATTTCCCATTGTTGTTAGTAGAAGAACAAGGACTGTAAAACTGTGAAGTGTAATTGTTTACCATTTGTGTATAACACACCCATGTTGTTGCAAATTAGTTCATTTTGTCATTTTTCCTCAAGAAGTTGTAATAGGTTGGAAGACAAAGAGACTCCTTTTAGATCCAAGCTCGGATAGAATCTAGAAAGTCGTAGATATGTAAGTGTTTATATATATGCTATTGTTTGTAAGAAGGGGTTTAATATTCTGAAAAGATCAATATATTTATTGATTATTGTTATTTGTATGTTTCTTTATTTGTTCTTTATGTATGATTCATTATGTACAGTTATGGTTATTTCCCTTTTGAATTGTTTTGAGTGCTCTAACTGTAGTTGAAATCATTATTGCTTTTCATTAGCATGATATCGCAGGATAAAAATGTACTTTAAATCTTCCATTTGTTTTTTATATTAAATTCCCTTGTAATTAGGCCTCTAGCTATGAGTTTATCACACAACTATCCTCATCTGTGGCATGTTTTGATGATATACCAAGAACCTCTACTCATAATGGTGCAAATTAGCATGGAACTTCTTTGGAGGAAACTATGCTAAGATGGTTGCCAAGATAGAGGGATATAAAAAGATGGATGGAATAGAGAATATATAACTTCATAGAAGATGAGTCAAAGAGGACTAGTTTTACAGTTTAAGAGATTATTCAAGGGCACATTTATGGTGAAATATATGAAATATTTTGGTGCGAGTTACTTGGGTTATTAGATAATTGGTTAGCATGACTGGAGTATTATTGTTTCTGACCCAGGATGATAAAAATTATAAATTGGATTGAAGAGAAGGTAGATCGATTGTAAAGGATGGAAACTGATTAGACATGAGCAATATACCATTGGTTTGATACTACTCTTGATGGATACATGATTGAATTTACAGTACAGGGATATATAGCTTTTAAAGTTGTGAAAGATCTATTTATCAGAGGAATTCAAGGAATTTTTTTGCAACGAATACCTACTCTTGTGAAAATGTTAGTTGTGGAAAAGGCCATGGTGCCTACTCCAACCAATATGAAGTAACTACTTCGAGTGTTATGGGGATGTGTGTGACTAGACAATGAATGATGAGCAAATACAATTTGGACCTAAATCCAGAATGGAAACCCAAGATAAGAAGAATCAGAAGAAAAGTAGATTTAGAATAGGAACTACGATAACAAAATAGTTGGAGTAATAAAAAAAGTACTTGTGTAGCTATGAATAGAAGTATGAGTAGTAGTAAAGTAGCATAATAGTAAGAAAGAATGATGAGCGATAAGAAAGGAATGACGAGTGAAGGATGAGAAGATATGAGATAAAATATGTGGATGAATGTTGGCAAAGAGAAATAAGGAATAAGATCAAGAAAAGGATGAGATGTGCAAAGATGAAGATAAGTATAGTGTAGAAGTAGAACAATTAGTAGTTAATTGTAGTTCATAGCTACAAGAAAGGGTATCACAGGAAGAATAAAATGAATTATTAATTGGAGAAATGGGACAAAGTGCTAGATAAATCATAGGTTCAAGCCTTGAGAGAGAAGATGTTGCAGATAAAGATCACTCATTAGAAAGGTACATGTCCCCCTATCCCAATATTTATTATATCATAAGTAGTTTCATATAAGAGGGTCAAGCAGGTACTAGTTGGGAAGAACCATTTTCAAAAAATGTTTTCAAATGGGGAATAAAAATTGAGACAACATCGATTCATAAATTTTTGAAATTCATAGGTTTAATCGAGAATGAACAAAGGGAAATTCAAAACATGAGAAATCAAGGTTTGTATCAGACAAGAAGCTTGCAGGTACATCTTTTAAGCCCATAGACAGTAATACAAAGATCACAACTACCAATTACTACAGTTACACAATAAATTTCAAAAATACTGACTTGTAATCCAAATATGGCTCATTTGGGAGCTTTTATAAATCTAGCACATTATGATGGGTCTACGGACCCTAAACAATATTTATTCACCTATCAAATGAACTGGCAGGCCAAAGGTGTTACTAAAGAAGCAGTAATGAAGTGTGAATTGATTGGGGCATTGAATGGAAGAGCTTTAAAATTTATATATTGTAGAGACATTGATCAGGCTTCTCTAAAAGATAAAAGAATGGCTTGTCACAGAGTTTGAAATTAAGAAATATGCAAGTTAGACCATCCATAATCTAAAATAAATCTAACAGAGGCTAAGAGAGACAGTATATGACTACGATCATAGATTTTCAAATGTCATGAATAGGTTTAAGTTTGCTCTATATGACAAAGATAAGGATGCATGGTTCGTATAAGGATTGCAAATAAGAATATGGTTACTCAAACTTAGTTTGATACTAAAGCAGATGCCTGAGCTACTATTATTAGGGTGGAACAAGTTGAAGACTATGGAGAAGCTTCAATGTCTAGCTCTAAGATTGATAACACCTTACAAGTCTTCATGAAAAGAATGGAACAATATCACAAGGAAGAATAACCCAAGTTAGTACTATGGTGCATGGAATGTGGCAAGGAAGGGCATCATCGTAATGATTGCCCCAAAGTTAAAACATAATTCTGTGAGATATGTAGAGTGGTAAGACATAAAATAACGCAATATCATCTGTTACAACAATATGTAAAAATTCCATAGAACTTGTATTGTAATTTATGCAAATCGACAAACCATGATGAGAAAAGTTATAGAGATTTACATGAGTTGAAAGCATATATGATAAAGAATGTTTTCATAGTTGTTACACAGTAGGTGTCTACAATGAAGTAAGTGATTTTAGGTCTAGAGGTTGATATGATTGATGCACACTAAATAGGTTTGTAGTGGATTCTAAACTCACTATAATACCAACATCAAGGTTTGGCTGGATGGACTCCTCATTCACTAGGATGGACACCACCATCACCGAGATATTAATATACAGTGCCTTGAAATCTTGCAATGACTCAATAGCAATAGTCTAATTGAACTCAACCAGTTTCTTAGCAATAGTATGGGGGTATGATAATACTCAACAATACAAAAGCTAGAATACATTGAAACATTAGGGTAGATACATATGAGGTTATAGGGGTGGATATCAGGGAGGTTATCAAGGTGGATGAGGAATGAATTACCAATGACCTCCACTATGATATTATATATGTGGAGTGTATAATCATGTGCAACAAAATTGCTCAATGAATCCATAGAGGTAGTCATATTGTACATATTATAGAGTGTCAAATCAACATAACATAGAAGATTATCTAGTATTGGAAAATTAGAGAAAAGAAAAGGCTGTGTGAAATGTCAATATGGTCAATTCACAACCTAGGGAGGATGCATTTCTGAATGTTGTCACTAGACATCAACATGCAGAGCAAGGATTACCTCCTCTTGAAATGCCACATGATCAAGTAATTTTGAAGGTCGGGTGGGATAAATACTTGAATCCAACTATTGAAAAGGGATTGATGTATGAGGCTGTGTAGGTTTTGAAAAACATACAACATCAAGAAATCACTATATGATATATTACGACTATAGGTGCACAGATGTATGGCCAAATTATGCATATAATGAGACAAGATGGAGTTGTTACTTCCTTAAGAAACTCACACAAACTATTAATCACACTGCATTATGAATAAATTTCTTAAATATATCATAAATCTATTAGAATGTGCACAGTGGTGGCAAAAGAAAACAAAGAAGCTGGTATGGTATGTAAAAACTAAAAATCTTGGGATGTGGATGCATGAATGGATATTGAAATCAAAGGGTATGAGATATCAAATTCTATTTTTTATTTTGGAAGCATGGTCAACATGATACCAAGGTCTATGTGGGAAGCTATTGGCTGACTAGTACTGAGCTACAATCTAGTAACTCTTAGCATAACAAATTATGGGAGAGTTGGACCTATTGGTCATCTAGAAGATGTTGAGACCAAAGTCATAGAGCCTGTTAGGAATGGTGAACAAACATTCCAACCTAAGATTTAGAAGTGGTAACACCAAAACATCACATAATAAAGCTGCAGATAATTGATTTTAAAATAACACAAGTCAAGTGTTATTCAAAAATAATAAATGCTGGTACAAAGAAAATATCTTACATAAATAGGCAAGGCAAAACACATAACTAGCCTAGCTAGCCAATGTGGGATAAATTATCACATAATACAAACTCACAAAAGGATTAAATAATTAGATAATACACTAGCAAACATGAGAAATACATGAAATACATACTCTAACACCCCTCTTAAGTGAAGTTAGGGGTTAATACTAGCCAAAAAAGAAAAGTAGCATATCCACAGTACAAGTCCCAACAACTCATGTACAATATGTATCCATGAAATGAAGAAAGAAGATGTCCTCATGAACACCCATGAGGAAAACTTTTAAAACCCTAAGCATGTGTTGTAACTCAAGAAAACGAGGTGAGACAAAAGGCTTTGTGAAGATGTCTACAACCTATTGCTAAGTCAAAGTGTACTCTAAGCTAAGAACTCCATCCTGAATGTGCTGATGAATGAAGTGCATATGCACCTTAATGTGTTTAGTCCGCTGATGCTCAATTGGGTTGTGAGATATGTGAATTACACTATGGTTATCAAACTAAATTATAGTGGGTGAATCCTATGTGAAGTCATACTCTATCAATAAATGATGAAGACAAAGAATTTGTTGAGTCATTGTAAATGTTTGTTAGGAATATAGAACATAGAGTAATATTAATGAATTAAAGATAGAAATAAAATGCATAAAACACAACATAATAGAGACACAGATTTAATGTGGTTCACCTAATATGGTCTACGTCCACATAAAAACAACCAATCTTTCTTATTATTCAATCCAACAAATGAAGGGAAAAACCTACAATACATCCACTACAATATCCTCTTCACTCACACACTGTATGCCATCATGATTTCAATGCCCTCATATCAAAGGAGGGTTACATATTTGTTAAAAAAATGCAAAAACATAATTTCTACTATTAAATATGTGACTATTAGTGAATGGTCTAGATTTACTATGAAATTACAATATTTTACAATGCATTTTTAATAAAATTTTATTTTGGGGATACTGCCCCCAAACCCATGCTAGGGGGTTCTAAATATGGTCACCACCCCTTGGACCCCCATGGTGACCCTAGTGGGGGGGGGGGTGTTTCCCCACCCCACACCCCCCTGGTAGGGACTGGGCATTAAAATAAGATCAAGGTCTACCATCCAACAATCTCCCACTTGGAGATTGATTGTTGCAACTCCACTGCTACAACTCTTCCTTGGAATTTTCTTTGAACTTTGACCCTGGCATGTTTCTCATCTTTATTATTATCCTTGAAGACCTATTTAAGTTGAACAACTCTCTAGCTTCTCTTTTGTGACTGCCTTTATTATTATATCTATAGGATTCTGAATCGTATGGATCTTTTCCAACTTCAGTTGACCATCCTTCAAAACTTTAAGAATAAAGTGACATATGAGTTGTATATGTTTGGTTCTTGTATGGAATTTTAAGTTATTTGTTAAATGAATCACACTCTGGCTATCACTATAAAACCTACAATCTTACTACTTCTACCTCAACTCTTCCATGAATCGTTGCATCCATATCATCTCCTTGCTTGATTCGGTAGCTGCAACATATTTTGCCTCTGTAGTTCACAAAGTAACTATTTTATGTAATTTTGAAATCTAACTAACTATTGTGTCATCAATAGTGAATACATAACCTTTGGTGCTCCTCCTACCATCTAAATCTCTAGCCATGTCTGCATCAACATATCCTTGTAAGGTAACATTTGACCCTTCATAGCACAACTGTTTATCAGTGGTACCTCTCAAGTACCTAAGAATCCAATTGATTGTATCTCAATGCTATTTTCCTAGATTACTCATAAACCTACTCACAACTCCCCCTACATGAGCAATGTTTTATCTTGTGCACACCATAACATACATTAAACTTCTAACTACTAAAACACAGGGCACTTTAGACATATAATTAATTTCTTCCTATGTTTTAAGACATTGTTCCTTGCTTAATTTGAAGTGCCCTTCGAGAGGTGTACTCACTGGTTTTGTATCTTGCATATTGAACATGAGTAACACCTTCTTGATGTATTCTTCTTGAGACAATGTCAATTTTCTATTTTTCTTGTCTCTTGTTATTCTCATCCAAGGATTTGCTTTGCAACACCAAAATCCTTCATTACAAATTAATCTGTTAGTTTTCTTTTGAGCTCATTTATATCATGCATGTTAGACCCTGTAACGAGCATGCCATCTACATACAATAACAAGATACTATAACTACCATTATCTAATCTCTTAAAGCAAACATAGTGGTCAGAATGACATCTACTATAACCTTGTTCTGTCATAAACATGTCAAATTTTAAATACCACTATCTTGGAGCTTGTTTTAGGCCATACAAACTCTTCTTCAACCTACACACCATTTTCTCCTTAACTTTAAATTTATATCCCTATGGCTACTCCATATATATTTCCTCCTCCAAGTCACCATGAAGAAATGTCATCTTCACATCTAACTATTTAAGGTACACATATTCTACTACTACCAAACTTAAAATAGTTCTTATAGACCTCATTTTAACTACTAGAGAAAATATTTTGTCGAAATCTATATCATTCTTTTATGCAAACCCCTTTACAACAATTATGGACTTGTACCTCTTTTTGCCTCCATCTTCTTCCTTCAATCTATAAACCCATTTATTCTGCAATGCTCTTTTACCTATAGGTAAGTAAACCAAATACCAAGTTTGGTTATGTATCAAGGAGTCCATCTCCTATTTCATGCCTTGCTCCCACTTCTTTCTGGTTTCTATTTGCATTGCTTCTTCATAGCTTTCTAGCTCACCACCATCAATAAATAATAAAGTGAAGGAGAGTATCGTTCAGGGAGTCTACTTACTCCGATAGATCTTTTAACTACACTTCCAAGACTTTGAGGTACTTGTTATTGTATTTATTGCACATTCTAATTTTTTGGTACTTTTGGAATTTCATTTCCAGTGATTTCATCAAATACTAGATATTCAATATTTGGCTTTTCTTGTTTCTTTCCCTACAACTAATCTCTGTACATGACCTTCTCATTAAAGATCACATCTTTACTCTTAATGATTTTGCGATTTTCAAAATCCCATAAATGATAACCAAAATCATTAACTCCATATCCAATAAAAGTACATTTATTGGATTTTACTTCAAGCTTGGTTCTATTTTTTTATCAATGTGGACAAATGATTCACAATTGAAAGTCTTTAAAAAAAGAATAATCTACCTTTTTACCTGTCCATGATTCTTATTGAATGCCACCATCTAAAGGACTTGAAGGCCCTCTATTTATTAAGTAAACATTAATATCCATAGCATCTACCCAAAATTATAAAGGCAATGTAATCTCATGTTCCTTACACATTCCATGATTTTCCTATTCATCCTTTTTTGACACACCATTTTGTTGTGGTGTTTTTAGAACTATCTTCTCTCTTCAAATCCCATAGGATGAACAATAATTATCAAATTCCTTGTTGCAATATTCACCTCTATTATCTGATCTGTCACATTTCAACTTATTTTCTGTTTCATTCTCAACCAAAGCTTTCCATTTCTTAAAAGTATTAAAAACATCAAATTTTTTCATGTGTAATAAACCCAAATTTTCTAGTTGCATCATCAATAAAATTAACATATTAAGAAGAGCCACCAAGGGATGATACTTGAGCCAATCCTCATACATCTGTATGCACAAGCTCTAACTTTTCATCATTCTTTGTCTTCGCACCTCTAGGAAATCTAACTCTCTTATGTTTTCCATACACACAGTGCTCACAGAAATCCAAATCCACTTTCAAATCTCAAAATAATTTTTTTGAGTGGAGAACTTGCATCCCCTTCTCACTCATGTGCCCAAGTCTGTGGTGCCATAATTTTGTATCCATTTCTATAGAAGCTAAAGCAATATAAGAGTCAACATTACCATTAGATAAATATAATGTTCATACCTTCTCTCTTTTTGCTATTACCAATGATCCTTTAGTGACCTTCCATGAATTTTTTACAAATTTAACTGTGTAGCCATCACTTCCTAACAACCCTATTATAATTAAATTTCTTCTCAACTCAGGAACATGCCTCACCTCTTTCATCAACCATATATTTCCATTATGTAATTTTATATGTATCTTACCCCTTCCTATAATTTTACAGTGTTCACCATCACACAAATAAACCTATCCAAAATCACCTTAAACACAGTCTTGAAAATATTTCTTATGGGGTGTAGCATGAAATGAAGCCCCTTAATCTAACACACAAGAATCATTAATGTTATCTAAAGAAAGGATTAAAGCATCTTGTAACACCTCACTTGCTACATTTGCTTCTTGATTTTTATTTTATTGTCCATCTCCGTGTTTTCCTTTTTAAAACCAATAATCTTTCTTTAGGTGTCCTTTCTTCTTACAAATTCAACACACCAATGTTCATCTAGATTTGGATATTCCCTTCTTAGACTTACCATGATTCCCTGGGCCATTTCCTCTAGCCTTTTGTCTTCTCCTATTCTCCATAGTCAAAGTATTACCTGATGTCTCACCTGTGATTTTCCATCACATTTATTCACTAATAATAACACCAATAACATCATAAAAATTTAAAAAGTTTGAACCAAAGACATAATTACTCACAACCATGACCAAGCCATTCTAGAATTTTGGTAATGAGCACATAATCAAAAGAGCCCTAACCTCATCATCAAAATTTACTCCTACAAAGCTTAACTAAATTGTGACTGTGTTAAATTTATTTAAATGATTAGCAACAAACCCACCTTCTAACATTTCTAGATTAAATAAATGCTTCATAAGAAATACCTTGTTGGAGGTTGAGGGTTTTTCATACACTCTATTCAATATCTTTATCACATCCATTGTTTTCTTTTCTTTTGAAATATTGAAGGCCACCTACACTATCAAACATAACCATATTGTTCCTAGTGCCTTTCTGTCAAGAACATCCCAATCTTCATCCTTCATAGTCACCGTCTTCTTTGCTATTCCACCCAATGGTAGGAAAAGATCCTTTTGATATAGATAGTCCTCCATTTGCATATTCCATAGGTGGTAGTTTTTGCCATTGAAATTCTCGACCTTAAACTTTCCTTCTTCTGCCATTGCTCCCACTCGAATTAGGAACCCTCTTTTCCTATGAGTTTATCTTCCAAATAAACCTTTGGCTCTGATACCAGTTGTTAGGAATATAGAACACAGATCAATATTAATGAATTAAAGATATAAATAAAATGCAAAAAACACAACATAAAAGAGACATAGATTTAATGTGGTTCACCCAATATGGGCTATGTCCACATAGAAACAACTGATCCTTATTTTTATTTAGTCCAATAACTGAAGGAAAAAACTTGCAATACATCCATTGCAAATCCTCTATTTTGATCACCCATGTGGTGCAAAAAATGTAAATCCTCTCTTCCCATTGTTCCTTAGGAGTCTTCCATTTGTTTGTCTCGCATCGAAGCTTATGAGAGTTAGTTCTCAATTAAGCAATGATGATATTTTCCCTATGAGGATATTTTCACTCCATCTAATTTCAACCCTATATATGCTTTTTCATTATGTTCATAAGTCAAATTGAACATTGAGATATAGTGTTATCTTTTTTTGCTTGCCCCCTTCCTCCATATTGCCACTGACTTTTTCATTCACATAATTTGTTATGTCTTTCTCATTGTTTAGACATTCAATTAAGTTGATATACCATTTATTCATCCACTTGTGCATCTACTTCATCTAAGAGTTCTTCCTCTTGTGCAACTCTTCTTTTGATGTGGCCTTGGGCCATCTGTCTATTTTCATGTTTTCAATTTTTTCAAGTAACAAAATAGCCTAGTCATAGTAGTTGCCTCTAAAGGAAAAGTACTTGTTTCGACAAGAATGATTTTGTATGGGAATGAGTCCTTAATTCCAAAATTGTTTATGATTAGATGTTTTTGGATCTTTTTAATTTACCTCTATTTCAAACTTATTGTTATACTAGCCCACACCTCGCAACCATATAATACCACTAGTGTGACAAGTAACTCAAATAAGACCCTGGTGGTCTTTCAATACCATAATTGAGAATTCCTACATTTGGATTGGAGTGCATAGAAACCTCTCCAATCACCTTGTATTCCTTTCACCCTACAATTATCCCATCTGCACTTGTTGTGAAAGTAGAGGCCTAGATATTTGTATTCTAACACCACTTCAAGAGACTGTTATGCAAACTAAAAATTGGGGTGTTGTTCCTTCCTTTCACTGAAAAAATCATAATTTTAGTTTTGTCAATATTTATCTACATCCATACCTCTTTACAAAAGAACTATGAGCCCTATGAATGGTCTCTTTTATCTTGGATTGTCTTTGCCATTAGAATTAGGTCATCGGCGTAAAGCAAAAGTTTCACTGTATAACTGGCCAAGTGGACCCCCTCCCCTCTGAATTTATTTATCCAATATTATAGCTTATCAATTTAAATCCCAAATATAGTTGGGGATAGATGGCAACATTGTTTGATGCCTGTATCACTCCTAAGACATCCAAACAACCTTGCATGTATTTTGATTTTGGCCTTGACTTGCTCATACAATCTATGAACTATTGTTACATCCTGACTTTTCCCTAGCAAACAACATTATTTTAAACATATATTTTTGGACCACTAATTAGACTAGATGTTGATTATGAGATCAGATATATGTTGTTTAGTAAACTGCTACATGTTTCTAGTTTACATATTTATTTTTAGTATTATTGTTTCAGCTGAAAACATATGGTTGTGTGTTATTTTAATGCATTCTAATATGATTGGTATAATGGTATTTATATATGTTATTGTTAGTTATTTTTCTAAATTTTATTAGTAATAATGGACTAACTATTATCTACTTGTCTAAGGTGGATGTAGAATCAGTTTCCCCTCACTCAGTACTATAGAGGGAGTGCATCATAGGGGAGAGGGTGGCAAATCATGGAAACTATGGGTAAAAAGAGAAAAAAAACCAGAACAATCACACATGCACACTAGATTGCCTAATTTTCATGATTATGTTGTGTGTCTTTGCCTTAGATAGTCAATGTGTTTATAAAATTATGTGTGCTTGTTTGTTGGATTGTATGCTTTCATGCACTTTTTGGATGTTTGCTAAAGGTAGTGGTATGTGGTAATTATTTAACTGATTGCATTACTTATTAAGTCAAATTTTAGTTATTACATGTCGGTTAGGTGTAATGTCCCCAAATGGATAATTAGACTTAGTTGGGGTTTTCCAACAAACCCTTGAATAAAATTGCCAAATTAACTGAAAATCTACTCTACAAACCAACAAGCCCTAGTTGGGAAAATATAAAGAATTCCCAAGCAATACATGCTAAAAATAGCTTCATAAATAGCTGAAAATAAACTAAAAGAAAGGTACCTTTTTTTTACCAAAATAAATTGACGTAGTGGCTGAAAATACACCTACAAATATTTGATTTTTATGTGATGGCTACAAGTGAGTCACCACACTTCAGAAAAATAGGGAAATAAATATGATATTTATCTCTTGGAATTTTCCCTTCTAAACACCTATAATTTTCCAATCAAGTCACCCAAGTTGCCAAGAAATATAATAAATTTATTGAATATTCCTAGGGCACAAATTGACCTCCAAACTTGTAAAATGATCCCCAATAACTTGCCAATAGCTGGAATAAATTATGAAAATTACCTTGACCCTAGAAGAGGGTTTTGAAGACAAATTTGCACTCTTGAGAGGGGATGCAACCCTCCCAAAGTAAGTCACCACCCTTGGGATGGCCTCCAAACTCAACAAGGTCTTCAACTGAGTTTGCCCACCTCTTTGACCTGAAAATTATGAATTTTTAGCTCTCTGAAGGGTTTGCAATATTTTGTTGATGAAAGTGGTGTCCAAAAATACCTTCATAGATCCACTTGCATACAACTATGCAAAATTGAGGTGCAATTACAACCCTTGAATAAAGCTACCCTATGTGGAAGAATGGAGGTTTTCCTCCCCAAACTCCTTTATGCACTTGAAGGTTTTCATTTATAAGTCACTTGTTGAAGCTTGACATACTTGCACAAGAATTTCAATATAAAAAATGCATAACCTTTTCAAATGAGCCTTTCCTTTCCTTTTATATCTTTCTTCCAAATGTGGCACCCAAAATAAGGAGGGAGACTCTACCTTTGATCTTTTAAAAAGATAATATATTAAACTTCGTTATAAAATCCACATTGGGCCTTAAGTGCCCATGACCTTCAAAAGGTCCCAACTTAAGTGAAACACAAATTAGGCTATTATTACTTTATTTTAAGTATTTAGAAATACTTTTTTATTTTAGTAATAATATTATTTTAATCTCAAAAATGGGGACATTACATTAAGTGTCGTGTAATAACCCTTTTATCCCTTTTATAATGGGCAGGTTTATTTGTGATATTGTTAGACTTTACACCATAATATGTTGCACCATTGTATGCTCGCTCGCATGTCTGACCTTACAACTAACATTTCTTGCTTGATCATGTTTAAATAACATCAAGTTACATGCTAGGTTGTTTAGCTTGAATGGAAAAATAGGTTTTTAAAAAAGACTCCTTTCAAAGGTCATTAAACCCCAAGGGAAAATTTAACCCCTTTTTGTATGCATTGTATTTCTTGTTTGCATGGGAGTGTAAAATACATAATTATGAGTTTTATGAACTAATTAAATTGCTTAAGTTGGGTTTAGTCAAATGGAAAAATATATAGGGTTGCTTAATCATGGTAGTAAAATGTGGGTCGAATGGATAATTTTGAGTAGCATTGACTTGCAAATGAAAACTATGAGTTTTTAGTGGAGCTTTTGGTGGATAAATTCTACATGTTTTTTAATAGAATTTGGTTGGAGGAGATAGGGAGTAATGTCGACTTGTAAATCGAGCATGTAATTTGCCATCTTGGTGGCCATTTGGAACAAGAAAGAACAATAATAATAATGGTGACATGCAATATTTCAAGGAGAAAAATAGGGGTTAAAAGGCATAGGCCTGGAAAAAGAAAACATGATAGTTGAGACAAAAAAAGGAGATACAATGAAAGGATGAAAAAGTGTGAAGAGGAATACTTGAAAGAAAATCCAACAATTGTCTTCTTTCATTCCAAGCAAGTAAATAAATCTACAAATATGGATTATGACATTTAGGGGTTTTCATTGCCATTGTTGTGTTTAGATAATTCTCTATCTATAATCTTAAACTCAGTAGAAATTAAAAACCCTAGTTATGAATAAACTTGGGATCATGAAAAATAATAGTTATTTTTCTCTAAACCTATGTTGTTTATATAAATTGGAAATGCTTGATAACACAGGTTTAGGTCTATTTTTATAATAAGGTTATTACCCAAAATCAGGTTTTTCATTAACAATTGTGTGGGGTTTTTAATACTCGAATTTGGTAGCACCCTTAGTCATTGTAAATAACCTAGTTCTGGGTAGATATACCTTATGATCTTCAGGGTGAGGGTTTTCCCTCATCCACGAGATCTAATGGTGACTTGGATGTTAAAGAATGTCTGACCGGCATCATGTTAAAAACTTGTTAAAATTTGGAACACCTTAGTAACATTATGACATAGTTCCAAGTCTGTATTTTGGAAAAATTGGTTTGTATTTAGATTTGTATGTGGTTATAATAACCACCTATAGGACTAAATATAAACAATGACCAGTATTGAAACCATGTCATGGACTTGTATCTTACATTTTGAAAATCATGTGAGTTCAAAACCATTACCTATTGCTTGAATATATAAAAAAAATTGTAATATGTTCTTTGAATCTCCACTTTCTTGATTTCTAAACTATAGTAAAAGTCTTAGTTATTTATGTCTAAAAATTTGAGCTTGGTAAATGAAAAAAATGTGGATCTTACTAGAATGATTTTAAACTATTGACGATTTTTGATAAATTTAGATGGAATACTCATGGACCTGTAGCAGCCTGCTCATCATTGTTAATAAACTTTAACCCTGATATAACCAAGGTATATAATCATGTTCAGAGTTTTTTGACTGAACCAATTGTAGCATGTTTTTAGATAGCTCCAGGTACTATTTATTAGGAGAAATGCCTTTTAGGATTTAAGAAATAAATTCAAGTAAAGACTTGGTTAATCGGGCACAAGGAATAAGTATAAAATGGATCATTGAGTACTATACCATGAATTACTTAAATAACAATTTAATGATATGTGCGGTTGTAAAATACAATAATACCTCTGTCATACTCAAAAAAACTTACTGTTATTAAAAACATTAATATATCTAGATTATTGGTATGGTATATGAATGTTTTGAGTCTTATACCTTCTTTAAATTATATGTGCTTTGAAGGTTTTAGGAACTATAGCAGATCATTTTAAGGACTTTGAACACCCCAAGTGGGTTGGAAATGAAATTGTAGCATGCATTTTGTTAGCTTGAAATTGTGACCCACTCAAAGAGAATTATTGAATTAACTATTATAAGTGGACAAGAGCATCTTATAGTACATGGGACACAATTACCCTTGTTTTTAGGATTATGTTGGTAATCCAAAGGCCAAGAAACTCCAAACGATATAGCATGGGTAGGTTGTGATTGTTTCCACTAGAGTTTCAAACGGTTTCCTCAAGTTATTCAGGATCTCACTGTTGGTTTCTTCCATAAATGGGCTATTTACAATGTAATGGGTATGACATTCCTCATAAACAAAATAAAAAGGAGAAAGAAAAGTAAGGAAAAAAATAGGTAAATCCCTTGATTGAGACAAGTCTTTTGATACTAAAAAATTTGATTAATGTGGGCTATAATCAAAACATTGGGCATCAAATCTAGCTACTAGATAAACTAGAACACCGCAATGAGCAAGACTCAAAAGAAAATTGTGTGAACATGAAATCTATAACCCTATTCAAAATAAATTCATTACACAAACTTGTATCTATTTTCACACCATGACTAATATAAGCTTCAAAATAACCAAAATGAGCTCTCAAATCCAATTAAATTAGTTGTTGCATAATCTAATTGTATATCTACTTGACACCAAGAACATCAAAACTTCTTTGCATATATATTACCTCTCAAATCAATATCTTTGGCAGACAACTAAGACAAAAGGAGGAAGGGTAGGTGAAATCTTAGCTCAATTTCAACAACATTCTGGTACTTAAATATGTCGATCCTTTACAATGACAAGCAATGGTTCTTTTATAGACAATGTTTGTCAATTAATTGATTGTGATGGATAACCAATATTGACCACTCTTGATACAAACATTGAATGAATAATTGATTAGAGTTCACTCTTTGGTGATAACACATCAAGAAAGGATAATGATCTAATCATGGCACAATTCCATATACAACTTGCAGGATGAAAGTAGATTCCATCTCCAATGCAGATCATGCAACTTAAAAGTGGCATTCTATTTGTTAAAATCCCAAGCATATCATGGTATTGAGACATACCGAGTATTCATAAAACACCCAAGTTCAAGTCAACATGAGATGTGGCCACCTAAAAATAGAGAGAAATCCCTTGTTTGTAGATCAAATACCTCATTTGGAGTAGCCAAGTCTTTTGACAAGTTGTGGCAAGCATCCATCTTTATACATGATATAACTCTCTACTCCAAATGGACCTTAGATAGATGAAAGGAGGATTTTTGGTGAAGAACATGTCAATTTTGGCATATCTATCTTGCGAAGTTTAAGTCAGTTTTGGCATATCGGTCTTTCCAAGTCCAAGTCAGTTTGGCATATCAGTCTTTCCAAGTCCAAATCTCATAATTATGGTACAAATTATGAAACTGGAAACCTTGGTCATTAATGGATATTTTTCTTCATTACGTAGCTTTGCAGATAGCATGAAGTTATTTTTGAGTAAAACTTCATTGAGTGTTTTTGAAACTCAACACTGAAACATGTCTATTTTGGTTTCAATCTTTGGTTACTTCTCAATACAAGGCGAGTCACTTACTAAAACATGTTCAAAACAACATCCAATTTTAATGCAATTTTGGAGGCATTTGGATGAGAAGAACAACCCCTAATTTTAAATATGTTATATGCTTATAAATATTGCCCCTATTTTATAAAATGAACCACTAGCTACTCTTGTTGTTTGGACTTGAATTTGACACTAGAACCCAATTTCTTACTGATGTAAGGCTGTATAATTAAAGAAATGGCACTATCTACTCACTAATGTCATATTTACCTTGTCCTAGGGCAACCCTGTGCTAAATGTGAGACTACTAGCCATTTAACTTCCCATTACAAAGCTAGAGTAGGAGATGAATTTTACAAATGCCATAAAAAATAAGGCTCTAACAATAAATTTTTTGCCCATCTTCTACTAATGATAAATATTTTTATTACTGCCCTAGAAAATGCTTTGGTGGCACTGCAAAAAAAGTATTTACAACACTTTTAATCTTTTAATTAAACAAAAAAGCAAAATGTGTTCAAATTTTGGCTGTTGCAATCCTACTTTTCCATGCCAAATTTAGATGTAAGGGTTTCTAGATATTATGATGAATTAAAATTAAGCATGGTACACATTCAGACAAACACTTTAAATTTAAAAAGTCATTGAAATAACCACAATAATTCTCTATGATTTGTTCGTGGCCATTACTTGAGAGCCCTAGTTTTTGATGAATTTTTGAATACAGACGTTCAAGCATATGGCTATTTTGGATTGAAAGTTAAATTACTAATTTAAAAAATGAGAATTATTTTATGGGCCTCAACTATAAAATGGCCTTCTGGGAATCCCTCACTTAATCCTTCATTAACTCCTCTAGAGACTTTAATTGAAATGAAATGGTGTTAATTAGGTTCATTAGATTTGTTTTTGGGATTATTAATTGTCTAAAAATTTCTTGATTTGAAATATATTTTAAAAGTTTGTTTTGATTTTTGTTGTTCCGAGTTAAAATCTCTCCCAATCTTTTTATTTATTTATTCTTCAATATATCAATCATACAATAAACTTTTAAATTTTTTACATATTTGATTTGAATGTTTATGTTTTAAGAATATTTAAAAGGATAGAATGTTCTTCTATTTTGATTGTTCGTGTAGTACAAAAAACATAAATCCTCTCTTCCCATTATTCCTTAAGAGTTGTCTTTTTGTTTATCTTGCATTAGAGCTTATGAGAGTTCATTCTCAGTTGAGCAATGAGTATATTTTCCTTTCATCTAATTTCAACTATGTATATACTTTTTCATTATGTTCATAAGTCAAGTTGAACTTTGAGATATAGTGTTGTCTTTTTTTGCTTGCCCTCTTCCTCCACATTACCACTATGACTTTTGCATTCACATAATTTTTTATGTCTTTATTATGGCTTAGACATTCAATTGAGTTGATATCCAATTTATTCATTCACTTGTGGTTCTGCTTCATCCACATGTTCTTCCTCATGTGCAACTCTTCTTTTGTTGCGGCCCTAGACCATCTGTGTATCTTCATGCTTTTAGTTTTTTTAAAGTAACATAATAACCTAGTTATAGTAGTTGCCTCTAAAGGAAAAGTACTTGTTTCGACAAGAATGATTTTGTATAGAACCGAGTCCTTAATTCCAAAATTGTTTATGATTAGATACTTTTGGATATTTTTTATTTACCTCCATTTCAAACTCATTGTTCTACTAGCCTACAACTTGCAGCCATATAATACCACTAGTGTGACAAGTAACTCAAATAAGACCCTAGTGGTCTTCCAATCCCATAATTGAGCATTTCTACATTTATTTTGGAGTGCATATAAACCTCTCCAGCCACCTTATATTCCTTTCACACTGCAATTATCCCATCTTAACTTTTTGTGAAAGTTGAGGCCTATATATTTGTATTCTTACACCACTTCAAGAGACCCTTCTACAAACTAAAAATTGAGGTGTTATTCCTTATTTTCGTTGATAAAATCATAATTATAGTTTTTTCTATATTTACCTACATCCTTACATCTTTACGAATTTACTCTGAGCCCTAAGATGGACTCTTAAATCTTGGATTATTTCTAACATTAAAATTAGGTCATCAATGTAAAGCAAAAGTTTCACCATATATTTGGGCAAGTAGACCTATTTTCACTTTTAGTTTCACCTTTTGAGGAGGTGTTTCAAGCCTCCTCACCTAATTGACACAATGGGAACATTTCAAGGTTCTTGGTGACCTATGGTGGAAGGGAACTTCTAGAGAGGGTTGGTTCTCCTTGATGGATCACCTAATACTAACACTAAATCTACTACTACAAGGAAAAGAGGTAAAAGAGGGAAAGGGATAAAAACTAAACTAAAGAGAGAGAGAACTGATGCACCAAAAATCTGATCCTTTGTTTGCTTCAAACCTGCACAATGAAGATAGAAGAGACTATAGAATACACAACTCACAAATTAAGCCCTTATGCATAAGTAATTCATAGACAGATATGGAGATTTATGGTAGCATTAAAAGGAGAAGCATTCATCACCACAACTAACCCTGCATAAGACATGAGGATACATAGACTATGGCCTACAAAAGAAGACTATCTTGCATGAAGGTTAGGAAAAATGGACAAAATCAAAGGGGAAATGAACTTCAACACAAAGAAAGATCAACACAACTCATAATTCAACACAACAATACAAGCATGAGAAAAGGCAAAACAACTTTCTATTATCTTTCAAAGGCATTACAAAACTTACCAAGAATATCAATTACAAAGGAATTACCATCCATATTTAAAAAATACATGAGGAGAGAGAGAGAGATGAGAGGGAAAATTCATGGAGAGGAGAGAAATTCATCCCATTTCAAGTGGGATCACTATTCATGAATAATGACCACATGGGATTCTTGTCATCATGTGTAAGAGGTCAAAAAAATGAATCTCGACTTTGGACAAGATCAATCACTTGCATGTGATTCCAAATTTTGTGCCCCACTCACACATGTGAGCCCAATTAAAAATAATAAATTGTGTCCTCCACTTACCATGTGCATATAAGATATAAGAAAGGCTTCGATCATATTTTGACCATTTGAGAGACAAGAAATAATGGACCCACCCAAAAAATGTGCCCCACTCTCAAACATGTGGAAATAAGTCCATGTGGGTCACTAAGGACAAAAGGGCATGTCCCTTAGTGGAGAAATTCAACCCACCATCCTTCACATCACATTTTTCTCATTAAATATTTCATGTGGGCCATGCCACATCACTCAAAATCTACCTTACACTACGCCACATCATAGCTATGCCATATCACTGTGCATAGTCATTATGAATAGTGTCTAAGTGAATAGTGTTTGGTGAATAGTAATCTCACTCCTGGTAGTAAACATGAAGGTCAATAAAACCTTGTAATCTTAAAATCAGCCAAATGGTGTTTGGAATAGTTAATATTCTTGGTGACCTCTACGGGTTGCTTACCTGCTCAACGCCGACCAGTAGCCTTATGTAGTCCATTGGGCATCAATTCATATGTGTTTCATCATAAATCTGATCATTATCATGGCTACAATGCCTTGAAACAATCTTAAAAACTAAAAATACCTTCCCCACAAGTGAGGAACAAAGAACAACTACATGTGCATGTAAGTACTTCGAGGATAGAAAAATATAATTACACTACCACTATGATGTGCATGTAAGCACTTCGAGGATAGAAAAATATAATTACACTACCACTATGATGTGCATGTAGGCACTTAGAGGAAATAAAATATAACTAATCTTATTATTAAAATGTGCAATCATCATTTGGAAGAGAGAAAAAAATCTACCCTACCCTAAAATAACCAATCAAAATGACATCTACACAAATACATTGACTGGTTGTACAAAAAAGTTGCCCTTTATTACTAATCTATAATGCTTTTCATGTTTAAGGGTAGTCAACAAAAGATAGAGAAAAATCATATTTTAAACAAATTAGTGATATGATTCTCCAAGAATAAGAACATAAATAAAATCACTTACCCAATCCAATTGGTTGGACATACAACTATCTTCGAGTGGATAGGCAAGTTGATCTTGCTCTTCTTGATACTCAATTTTGTGCTCTAAATTAAGCACATGTGATGGCTTCTCCTTGTTGACCTCTAACCAATCCAAGTACTTGATAAGACATCCTCTTTTCAAGACAAACTTTGATAAATGAGTGCTCTCATACTTGTGTTCTGTTTCCCCATCATTTTGTTCCTTGAGATGTGCTCGTCCTAGTGAGGGACTTGGAGACACATCCATTTCCTCTACATGAGCTACAGGCTTGTTAAGATCTTCAAATTCTTTGTAAATGTCCATGTATGATTAGCACATGTCATCAAGTTCTCCTTCATGCCTTATTGCAACTTTCTCAATTATCATGTCTTCTTAAACTTCCTCATAACCACCTTGAGGAATGACTGTTGTAATCTCACTAATCGCTACCATGTAGTCTTGAACTTGTTCATCTTACTCATGAGGTTTAACAAGATTATAAACCAATATGTTTTCATTAATATCTCCCTCATGCTCTTCTAAATTATGATTTCCTTCCTCTTCCATGCTGAATGGAAACTCATTTGACCAATAAAATACCTTATCATGCCCTTGAATGCATTCTTGACTAGAAAGAATTAACTCCTCCTCATCATGACTACATTTTTATTCTTATTCCAAATCTGATTTTTTCTAATTTTTTAACATAAAGAGGGCTAATGATGATGATTTCTTCATCATATTCACTTGCAATATCCTCCTCTTTAGCCAAATGGTCTTCATTTACAAACTCTTCATCTACCCTCCATAGAAGAGATTCTCCTTTGCAAAGGGAGATGGTGGGAGGGAAAAATGGCTCATTTGGCAAAGTAGGAATGTAAGGCATTATGGGATACTCATGTATGGGATTTGGGGTTGAATAAGAAAAGACACTCCTAAAACTTGGAAGTTTTCATGGCTTATCTTCTACAACCCCTTCTCTTTTTTGATTTTAGATTGGCACATGAAGAGTAGATAAGAAGCTTGTAAATTTCCTTAGTTGCACCTATACAACTTTCTCCTTCTCTTGATTTTGGATTGGAACATTAAGAGAAGATAAGAAGCTTGGAAATTTTCTAGGTTGAGGAGTTTGTGGATCTTTAAGAAGAATGAGTGGAGATTTCATATGTATAGGAGCTTTCATGGGATGGTGTAAATAATATTCCTATTCTTTATCAATCTCCCTCATTTGTTTCTCATACTCAAGTTGTATATCTTTTGAATTTTTTGGGGTTGATATGGAGAAACAAAGCTTGTAAAGGGTTGATTATAAACATGAGAAGGTTAGTAAAATTGGACTTGTTGCCCTTCAATGGCAATCAATTCATTCTTAAATCCTAGATCAAGGTTCCTTATTTCCAAAAGTTCATTAGAAGGGCTAGTTTGACTATGTGGTTGGGGAGAGGAGGAATGATAGTATTCTTGATAGAAAGGCTACTCATACTTATAACTAGAGCCATATGGGGGGAAATAGGTTCATTGTAGGACTGATATGGCTCAACATATGGTAAGTATGGATCCTTATATAGTTGATAAGGAGGTGTAAAATAGGAATTCCACCCATATTTAGCCATCAAAAATGCATGTGGAAAGCAAAACACAAACTTGGAAAGAATACTCGGGCTACTAAAACCAGTTGGATGAACTCAGAGTCACCATTGATGCTTGTAGAATGCCTCCAAAGACTAATATGTAGAAGAACAACACCAACAATCCTTTCACTACTTTGGACCTTAATCCTACTTGACATGCTAGAAACTATTGTCACTTTGAGTTGCACCCTTTGAGGAGGTATTTCAAGCCTCCTCCCCTAGTTGACACAATGAGAACACTTTAAGGCTATGGGTGACCTAAGGTTGAAGTGAAACTCTAGAGAAGGTTGGTTCCCCTTAATGGATCACCTAATATTAACACTGACTCTGCTAATACAAGGAAAAGGGATATAAACTAAACTAAAGAGAGAGAGACATGATGCACCAAAAATATGATCCCTGACTTGCTTGAAACCTGCACAATGAAGATAGAAGAGATTGCAACATACACAACTCACAAATGAAGCCCTTATGCATAAGTAATTCATAGAGAGGTATGGGGATCTGTGGAAACATTAGAAGGATAAGCATTCATCACCACAACTAACCGTACATAAGACATAAGGATACACATATTATGACCTACAAAGAAGACTATCTTGCATGAAGGTTAGGATAAATGGACAACAATCAAAGTGGAAATTAACTTCACCACAAATAAAGATCACACAACTCATAATTCAACACAATAATGGAAGCATGAGATAAGGCAAAATAACTTTCTATTATCTTTCAAAGGCATTATAAAACTTGCCAAGCATAACAATTACAAAGAATTAACCATCCTTATATAAAAAATACATGAGGAGAGAGATATATGAGTGGGAAACTTCATGGAAAAGAGATAAATTCATCCCATTCCAAGTGGGATCACTACTCACAAATAGTGATCACATGGGATTCTTGTCACCATGTGTAAGAGGTCAAAAAAGTGGATCTCCACTTTGGACAAGATCAATCACTTGTATGTGATTCCAAATTTTATGCCCCACTCACACATGTGAGCCCAATTAAAAATGATAACTTTTGTCAGCCACCTACCATGTGCATATAATATCCAAGAAAGGCTTCAATCACATTTTGACCATTTGAGAGATAAGAAACAATGGAGCCACCCAAAAAATGTGCCCCACTCTCACACATGTGTAAACAAGTCCATGTGGGTCACTAAGGACAAAAGGACATGTCCCTTAGTGGAGAAATTCAACCCACCATCCTTCACATCATATTCTTCTCATTAAATATTCTATGTGGGCCATGCCACATCACTCAAAATCCACCTCACCATTATGCCACATCACAACTATGCCACATCACTATGCATAGTCACTATGAATAGTAACCATGAATATTGTCTATGTGAAAAGTGTTTTGTGAACAATGTTTGGTGAATAGTAATCTCACTCCTAATAGTAAACACAAAGGTCAAGAAAACCTCATAATCCTAATAACAACTAAATAGTGACTGGAATAATTAATAGGACCCCCTCCTTTTTGAATCTATTCAATGGAGCCACCCAAAAAATGTGCCCCACTCTCACACGTGTAAACAAGTCCATGTGGGTCACTAAGGACAAAAGGACATGTCCCTTAGTGGAGAAATTCAACCCACCATCCTTCACATCATATTATTCTCATTAAATATTCTATGTGGGCCATGCCACATCACTCAAAATCCACCTCACCATTATGCCACATCACAACTGTGCCACATCACTATGCATAGTCACTATGAATAGTAACCATGAATAGTGTCTATGTGAAAAGTGTTTTGTGAACAATGTTTGGTGAATAGTAATCTCATTCCTAGTAGTAAGCATGAAGGTTAAGAAAACCTCATAATCCTAATAACAACTAAATGGTGACTGGAATAATTAATAGGACCCCCTCCTTTTTGAATCTATTTATCCATTCGTATAACTTATCAATGTAAAGCCCAAAAAAATTTAGAGATAGAGGGTAGCCTTATTTGACACCTATATCATTCCTAAAACATTCAAACAACCCTACCTACATTTTGATTTTAGCCTTGACTTGCTTATAAAATCTATGAACTATTATTACATCATGACTTTTCCATAGCAAACAACATTATTTTAAATATATATATTTGACTAGATGTTGATTATGAGATTAGATATATGTTGTTTAGTAAACTATTGCATTTTTCCAGTTTACATATTTATTTTTAGTATTATTTTTTCAATTGAAGACCTATGGTTATGAGTTATTTTAATGCATTCTAATATGGTTGGTATAATGGTATTTATATCAGTTATTGTTAGTTGTTTTTCTCGATTTTATCAATAATAATAGACTAACTATGATCTATTTGTTTGAGGTGGATGTATAATTTCTTCCCCCTCACTGAGTACTATAGAGGGAGAGCATTTTAAGGGAGAGGGTGGTAGATCATGGATGTTATGGGTAGAAAGAAAGAAAAACTAGAACAATCACATATACACACTAGATTGCCTAATTTTCATGATTGTCATGTTGTGTGTCTTTGCCTTAGATAGTCGATGTGTTTATAAAATTATATTCGTGATTGTTTGTTGGATTGTATGTTCCCATGCACTTTTTGGATGCTTTCTGAAGGTAGTGTTATTTGAAAATTATTTGACTATTTGCATTACTTGTTGAGTCAAATTTTAGTTATTACATGTCAGTTAGGTGTCGTCTAATAACCTATTTATGCCTTTTATAATGGGCAAGTTTGTTTGTGATTATGTTCAACTTTACACCATAATATTTTTCACCATTATATGAGCACTTACATGTTTGACCTTGCAACTAACATTTCTTGCTTGACCATGTTTAAATAAAATCGAGTTACATGCTAGTTTGTTTAACTTTAATGTTAACTTGAATGGTAAAAAAGTATTTTGAAAAAGACTCCTTTCAAAGGTCATTAGACCCCAAGGGAACATTTGACCCTTTTTTGTATACTTTGTAATTATTGTTGCATGGGAATCTAAAATACATAATTACAAGATTTATGAACTAATTAAATTACTTTAAGCTACGTTTAGTGAAATGGAAAAATTAGGGTTGTTTAGTTGTGATGGTAAAACGTGGGTTGAATGGATAATTTTGAGTAGCATTGACTTGCAAATGAAAATTGTGAGTTTTTAGTGGAACTTTTGGTGGATAAACTCTATGTGTTTTTTAACAAAATTTGGTTGGAGGAGACAAAGAGCAATCTCAACCTGTAAATTGGGCATGCAATTTACCATCTTGGTGGCCATCTAGAACAAGAAATAATAATAATAATAATTGTGACATGCAATATTTCAAGGAAAAAATTGGGGGTTAAAAGGCATAGGCCTAGAAGAAGAAAACATGACAATGGAGACATAAAAAGGAGATACAATGGAAGGAGGAAAAGGTGCGAAAAGGAATACTTGCAAGAAAATCCAATAATTGTCTTCTTTCATTCTAGGCAAGTAACTGAATCTACATAAATGAGTTATGATATTTAGGGGTTTTCATTACCATTGTTTTGTTTAGATAATTCTTTATCTATAATCTTAAACTTAGTAGAAATTAAGAAACCCTGGTTATGAATCAATTTGAGATCATGCAAAATAATAGTTATTTTTCTCTAAACCTATGTTGTTTACATAAGTTGGAAATGCTTGATAACATAAGTCTAGGTTTGTTTTTATAATAAGGTTAATACCTAAAGTTGGGTTTTTCATTAACGGTTGTGTGGGGATTTTAATACTCGAATTTGGTAGCACCCTTAGTCATTGTAAATAACCTAGTTCTAGGTAGATTCACCTTATGATCTTGAGGGTGAGGGTTTGACCTCATCCAAAAGATCTAATGGTGACTTGGAGGTTAAACAATGTGTGATCCACATCGTGTTAAAAACATGTTAAAAGTTAGAACACCTTAATAATGTTATGACATAGTTCCAAGTTTTTATTTTGGAAAAATTGGATTGTATTTAGACTTTTAGGTGGTTATAATAACCACCTACAAGACTAAATATAAGCAATGACTAGTATTGAAACCATGTCATGGACTTGTAGCTTACATTTTGAAAATTATGGAAGGCTCAAAACCATTACTTATTGATTGAGTATAAAAAGAAACTATAATATGTACTTTGAATCTCCACTTTCTTGATTTCTAAACTATAGTAAGAGTCTTAGTTATTTATGTCTAAAAAAACTGAGCTTGGTAAATAAAAAAATATGGATCTTACTAGAATGCTTTTAAACGGTTGATTATTGTTGGTAAATTTAGATGGAATACTAGTGGAGCTATATTAGTCTGCTCATCATTGTTAATGAACATTTACCCTAATATAACCAAGGTATATAATCATGTTAGGAGTTTTGTGACTGAACCAATTGTAGCATGTTTTTAGATAGTGCCAAGTACTATTTATCAAGAGAAATGCCTTTTAGTATAATAAATGTATTCAAGTGAAGACCTGGTTAACTAGGCACAAGGAATAAGTATAAAATGGATCCTCGAGTACTAAACCACAAATTACTTAAACAAAATATTAATGATATGTGGGTTATAAAATACAATAATACCTCGATCATACTAAAAAAGACTTACAATTATTAAAAACATTAAAACATCTAGCTTATTGGTATGATATATGAATGCTTTGGGTCTTATACCTTGTTTAAATTATAGGTGCTTTGAAAGAATTAGGAAATGTACTAGATGGTTTTAAGTACTTTGGACACCCCAAGTGGATTGGAAATGAAACTATAGCATGTATTTTGTTAGGCTGAATTTATGACCCACTCAAAGACAATTATTTAATTAATTGTTATAAGTGGACAAGAGCAACTTACAACACATGGGACAAAATTCCCCTTGTTTTTAGGATTATGTTGGTAATCCAAGGGCCAAAAAACCCTAAATGATATAGCATGGGTAGGCTGTGATTATTTCCACTAGTGTTTTAGATGGTTTTCTCAAGGTATTTAGGATCTCATTGTTGGTTTCTTCCATACATGGGCTATTTACAATGTAATGGGTATGACATTTATCATAAATAAAATAAAAATGAGAGAGAAAAGTAAGGCAAAAAATAGGTAAATCCCTTGATTGAGATAGGTCTTTCAATACTAAAAAATTTGATTAATGTGGGCTCCACACTGGGCATCAAGTCTAGCTGCTACACAAACTAGAACACCGCACTCAAAGGAAAATTGCATGAACATGAAATTTATAACTCTATTTAAAATAAAGTCATTACACAATCCTATAACTATTTTCACACCATGACTAATGTAATCTTTAAAATAATCAAAATAATTTATCAATCTAATTAAACTAGTTGTTGTACAATCTAATTGTATATCCTCTTGCACACCAACAACATCAAAACTTGTTTGCATATATTACTTCTCAAATCAAGATCTTTGGAAGATTACCAAGACAAAAGGATGAAGCATAGGTGAATTCATGTCTCAATTTCAACAACATTTTGGTACTCAAATGTGTTGTCCCTTTATAATGGCAAGCAATGGTTCTTTTATAGACAATGGCAGTCAGTTAATTGATTGTGATGGACAACCAATCTTAACTACTCCTGATACAAACATTAAATGAATAACTGATTAGAGCTCAGTATTTGGTGATAACACATCAAGAAAGGATAATGATCTATTCATGGCATAATTTTAGATACAACTTTCAAGATGAAAGTGGATTCCATCTCCAATGCACTCAAAGCTCCAATGATCAATAAACACTCTCTCATATTTAATCTCTTCTACTAATCACTTAGTAACCCAATGATGAGCAACCCCATTATTTTGGATTAATCCCAATTAAGGAATATTTGGTTTTTATTATAACTTTGTCCATTCCAAATCTCTTATGCTTATCCCCATGATAATATAGTATCTTCCTTATGCACCATTTTCCACCAGCTTGATTATCGATCCAAATAGGAAGAAACACCTCATTGTAAGCAGATCCTAATGATAGAACTATTATAAATGTTGATGAATAGGTAATATTTGAACAATGGATTATTTCAATTTTATAAATAATAGAGCTCATATAATAAACATTTCTCTTGATTCCCCTTTTGTTTCCATTTAAATCTTTGCTATGTTGACTTTACTCAATTTTTCCAATGCTACTCAAACGAGACCTCTGTACAAAATCCCTCAAAAATTATGTATTATGATTGGGATTATTTATCTCTTGCATTAACATACAATTGACTCATGATGCTAATTTTATATAGGTTCTTTCAAAGTGTATTTAACTAGCTTACAAAGTGTTTAAGTTCATAGATTATTTGCTCGCACTTCTTCTTCAACTGAGACTATTTTATCTTGTAACTAGTGTTTAAGCCCTTTAAGACTTTGGCAAATTCTATGTCATGGTTATCTTTGTGATGTTTGGATCTATACATTATAATTCTCAATTTTTCTCCATTTCTGTTCTATCACTTAATCTATAAGTTCTTGATGAATTATGTGCTTCAACTACCTTAAATGGTGATTGGTGAATGGAGTATTTTGTTCATAAAGCAATAAATTCTTGATAGACTAACCCATCATTTTACCATCCCTTTATTATTTACTTAGCCATAAAATTTAGGGTTATTATATGTTGACATCATATGTCATTCATTTAGGCTTTGCTCTATTCCTTTTCAGATATCTAGATCTTGTCGCATGTCATTCATTTGGCAACTCCTTGATCCTTGATCACATGTTGTTTGTTTTATTTATAACTCATTCTAAAATTTCAATGTATGGTATGTCACCACATGGCGACATCCTAGGCCTTTAGGGATCAAGACATCTTGACTAGAAAATATCTCTCTCCAGGCTCCATCTTACCGTGATATGACCATATTTTGTAACTCTAGAGAGGATTACAAAGAGAGTTAGTCAAGCATTAGTTAAGAAATCATGAAAAATGTATTAAAGACATAACAAAACTTATCCTATCTATTAATGTGGGAATTACAAAGGATAACAAAAAACACTTTAAAAAAATCAACACCGATTACCTTCCCAAGTGGATTCACCATACAAGTGCAGTTCAAAAGCATGTTCTCCCTTGATCAAGAGTTCTTGTCTTCATCAACAATGGTGGTAACTCCTCCAATGCCTCAAGAATTCTTTGCATAACTTATGCTCAAAGTAGATGAAAACTCAAATCTAACCTATCAAATGAAGCTTGCTAATGAAAAATAATGATCAATATAAAGGATTGTGGAGACAATTTAGCATTATAAATTTGCACCAATCAAGCTTAGAAATGATGTTCATGGCTTCTCTATTTATAGATTTTTGAGATTGATCAGGATCAACCATGACCTTCCATCTCAATATTGAGATGTGTGGTTATGAATAAATATAATATTTGAGATTAAATCCATAAATATCCTCATAATGATTTTGGAAGAAGGGGCATTAATGAGGCATGGGAGACCCATATTCTTCATATTTTATGCATATATGGCCTAGGGATGCCTATTAAAGAAATGATGTTATTAAGTGATGTAACTAATATAAATCAATTTCCAAAAATACATATTCAACAACTCTCATGGAAAAACCACTTAATCTCTTGATTTGGATTAATTATCCTTAAACAAGGTTAATTAACATTTATGCAATTATTTGGAAATTGGCCCTCAATTAATCAAAATGGTCAGAAAGTCATATTACTAGGTCATCATTTGACTTGGGAAGAATTGGAAGGTGATGTTAGATATGTTGGCACTATATTCCCATTTAGGATACTACCAACATAAAATAACAAAGGTATGTGACGTGTACCAATGAATTAGAAGAAAAGAGTGATCCATAACACAAAAAGGCAAAATTGTCATTTTGACTTGAAATGAATTGATCAAAGTTAGGTATCACATAAAATGCATTTCCCTATTTAGGGATACTTTGACCTAAATTGGCACTTGTAAATGACAAGTTCGAACCATTTAGGGTATTTTAATAATTTTGACCTAAAATATGCATTTGAGTAAAATTCAAGTAACATTGATAATTTCAACACAAATGGTGTTAGGAATTGGAGGTCTACATTTTTCCCCTATTTGAGAAGGCATAGTAAGACATTCAGACAAAGCAACATCTTTTCAAAGAAAATAGTTATCAAGAAGATATTGGAAATGACCTAGGATGCCCCCTTAAGAGGACATACTAGGATGAAAGAGAAGAATAGACTCAAATAGAGAGGGACAATGAGAGATTAAACCATGGAGTAGATCACATCCAAATTAGCTAATGATTGTACACATGATTACCATCAATGATTAAAATACAATTAGAGGGAATGGGAAAGATACAATCCATAAATGTAAGGGACACACTTTAAACATACCTAATTTGAGTGTAAAAGCTACATGCTTACGACATTGATCAATTCCAAGATAGGTTACACACTAAAATATTGCCATCATGGAAATTAGTGTGGAGAGCTAATATTTAGAGGAAAAGAGAATGTTCTCTCCAAATAGAAGATAATAAGTACTCCAGTAGAGTAAATAGGATCATGATAAAATAATTTTTCCCCAGTAGGGCAAATTTTGATCATTTGATAAAGAATAAATAATGGTTTTCCCCTGTAGAGTTGATTTGATTCTAACATTGTTAATATGTTATGCCCAAGTATGGGCAATTGGTAAGCAAAATAGCTTAAGGATATAATCCAATAAATAGGTTAAAGAGAGTGGGCACAAAACGTACATGCAATGGTGTAATGGATTAGAAATCCATATAAAACCCAGCATACAAGAATGCACAAAGTGATGAGAGAGATGAAAAGAAGAATGGAGATGGTTAAGCTGACTCCAGATGTATAAGATAAGTAGATGTTACCTACATAGTTCCATAGACTCATGTTCCAACATGAACTTTGGGCCAATGTAGTTCACCCAAGTTTGAGAGAGAATGGAATGAGGAATGATGAACACTGACCAATAATTGATTAAAATCACAATGTATACAAAGATATGCACATCTAAGCATAGAGTCAAGTGCTAAAATGCATGATACCTAGATGCCTATTTTCATATTATGAGCCTAGATTATGCAAAGTGTTCTTGAGAATTGTTCATCAAAGTGATTATGATGTTAAGACTTTGAAGCTTGAGTGCAAAGTGCTTACTATGGCAAAAGAAATTAGGCATCATAAGTATGAATAACTTAGAATGACATAATATTCCAATTGTGTTGAGCCAGTTGAAATGTGAATACCTATAACTAAGGATAATGGTAAAACAATGATTAAAACCAGAGTTATAGCTATTTACATGTAAACAAAAAAGCAAAGAGAAAGAAAAAGATAAACATATATGAACCTAAATTGAAATCAAGATATGATCAATCAATACTTAAGTAGAAACAAAAATGTTTAGAAATAAAAAATAAGAACATCTTAACAACATGAGACCAAGATATAAATAATCAAGATCCATGAGGACCATCAAGACATTCTTGAACACAAATGAGAAAGGCAAAATCAAATAGAAAAATAAGACACCAGTAATAATCAAATAAATAAAATGGTCCAAGAATAACTTAATAATGTAGGATCAAGATATAAATAATCAAGATCCATACGAATCATCAAGATGTTTTGAAACACAAAAGAGATAAGCAAAAACATACAGGGAAATACAAGACCAAGATGAGACAAGAAGTAATAAAAAGAGAAAAGGAGAAGAAATAAAAGGATAGGTGTGAAAGCACAACAAAATACCAAGAAAACACAAACAAAAAACCAAGTTAGTGTGGTTTAAAGACAAATGTTCATGTATGTGTGGTAGAGGCATTACTTTCCACCACAACATAACAAAGAATAATGATACAACAATTATTCCCTAATTAAAGAGGAACAATGATAGAATAAATGGGGGAAGAGAAAAAAGGAAAGGGTTGGCCGAGATGAATTTAGATGTACAAGACAAGTGGATACTGCCTACATAGTACCATAGATGCATGTTCCAACATGAGCTTTGTGCCAAATGTAGTTCTCCCAAAAAATGGGATAAGAGAAAAATGATGATCAGACCAACATGATTGATGTTATAGAGGAAATAGAAGATACAAAAAATGAATAAGAATGGTTTTGCAAAAAATAAGTTGGTGGTATAAGAAAGAATGATCTTGTAAAATGGCAAGTGTATGGGATAAGATGAACTAGAGTTTCTTTGCTTGAAAAATGGCAAGAGTGTAGCATGGTGGGACAGGAATGTACAAATCTATAGAAGCATGAGATAATATTTTTGTTATTTTGTGGATCATGCTATGATGTTTTTGGTATTTTCAAAGTATTTCCAATGTTTTGGCGATAAAATATGCACAAGGTGGGACCATCTAGTCAAGGAGATACATGTCTGAGAGTAGAGGTTCCAATTAAATAACTAAGATAGTTGTAATGACCCATGCTGGTAAATTGGCAAGAATGAGGAGCTTGATAAGATAACAAATGCCTACAAAGAGTTGCAAATGTAATATAAAATAGTGTGCAACATGAAGTAACTTCAAAAAAGTATCTATGTTCACTTATCTGTAATAGTGTGGCAAAGGTCCTGAACTGAGAAGATGTTCTTATTCACTTGTCTGTAAAAAAAAGTTGCAAAATGTTGTCCTGGCTGAACTACTTTGTAGAACTAGTGTTGAAGATGGTCATAATGTTCATGATACATAATCAAGGTCATTGTTGGTCAAGGAATAAAAAGTGTTCAAGCTTAAAACATGCCCAAGATATAACAAAGAATATGGTTCTCAAGGAGAATGATCTAGGACAGGATGAAATGTGTTTAAAGTGCCAATGATTCTAAAGCCTTCACTATCCAAAGTCATGAACAGTGGAGCAGGGTAGTATAAAATGTGTTCAGGGTAGGCTAAAATTACTTCAGCACAAGTTGCCCCTAAGTCAGGGGTCTTGTAGACAATGGTTCAAAGTTATTCATACGTAGAACCTCTTAAGGTGTACAATGTTCATGGGCTCTAAAAATTCTTCATTGTTAGTATTATCCAGTCGATATGCCCCTGATCCATAGTTCACCGTGACAATATATGGTCCCAACCAATTAGGCTAAAACATACCTTTCTTTTTGCATTCAACATTCATGTTGTTTTGGTTCTCTTTTAAAACCAAGTCACCAATCTCAAACTCTCAAGGGAGAATGCCCTTGTTGTAGCTTCTCCACAATCTATTATAATAGGCCTACAAGTATTCTAAGGTATCCAAACACTTACCATCAAGAAGTTCTAGTTCTTGCAGCTGTGAGGCTCTATAGTCTTCATCATCTTCAATGTGCTCTAGTGATATTCATAATGATTGTATCTCAATATCGACTGTGATAATAGATTCAGTGCCAAAAACAAGGGAGAATGGAGTGGCTCTAGTTGGGGTTCAATGATTGGTTTTATAAGCCTAAAGGGTAGGAAATAGTTGCAAGTGCCGATTACGACCAACATCATTGACAATCTTCTTTAAGATGGATATAATGGTTTTATTTGATGCCTCAATTTGTCCATTTCCTTGCAGGTTATATGAAGTTGATTTCTTATGCTTGATCTTGAATTTTTCACAAAGATATTTCACATCTTAGTTCACCAAAGATCCATCATTATCATATATAATATGAGTTGGGATGCCATATCAATAGATGATATGGTAATGAATGAATTTGGATATCTTATTCTTGATAACATAAGTGAGAGGAATGGCCTCAATCCAATTGGTAAAGTACTCAATTGCAGTCAAAATGTACTTATGTCCATATGAATATGTTGGGTTAATTTTCTTGATGAGATTGAGACCCCACATTGAGAATAGCCATGGTGTTATGATCAGTTGTAGTGGTAAAGAAGGTACATGTATTAAGTTGCCATGCTAATGACAAGGAACACACTTATTCACATAGTTGCAAGCATTGGTCTCCATTTAGGGCCAATAATATCTTGTTCTGAGGAGCTTCTTTGCTAGGACTACACCATTGGTGTGGGCCCCACACATTCCTTCATGAACCTCCTTTAGTGCTAGCTTGGATTCTCCCAAAGATAAATAATGAAGGATAATTCCATCATAGACTTTATAATAAAGTGTGTTTCCAAGGAGAGTATAACATTGTAAGCGATGAAGGAATACTTTATGATGGTAGCTCAAGTGGGGGATTAGGACCAACAATGGCACATACCCTCTCTAAATTTATTATAATATGCATAGGCTTAAGAAGAATTTCAATCAAGAACTGACACTCTTTATCACTACCATCCATTTGATTCATGGAACCAATCATCACCATTACATCAATGGATCTATTGTTTACTCTCAAAACTTGTTCAAACTATACAGATTTAAAATATATTTTAAGGTTATCGATAATTTGCTTATAAGTAACAGACTTGTCATCTCTTATTTGATACTGATCAGTGGTCTGATTGATGATTAAATATGAATCTCTATAGACCTTTAAGCTTTGAATATCCCACTATATAGCAATGTAGAGCCCTGCAATCAATACCTCATACTTGGCCATATTTTTTGTATAACAAAATTTTATATAGAATGCTTTGGGAATCAAATCCCCTTGTGGTGTAATCAACAATATGCCAACTCTAGATCCATGGGCTGTGAAGGATCCATCAAAATAGAGCATCCACTATTCAGGTTCCTACGATGCTTGTTTTATCATCATGATAAAATCATCTAGAAATTCAAACTTAAAAGGTTAAGTATCCTTAATTGGAGCTTTTGCAAGTTGGTCAACAATTACTTGCCCTTTGATTTCCTTTTGATTCTGGTACTCAATGTCAAACTCACTTAGGAGCATAACCCATTTAGCCATGCAATTTTGAAGAGCTATTTTAGACAAGAGGAACTTCAGAGGGTCCACCTTGGTGATGATAATAGTTCTATTATTTAGCATATAATGTCACAATTTTTGAGTAGTGAACACCATAGCTAAACATGCTTTCTCAATAGGCATATAATTATGTTTATAATCTACCAATGTGTGGCTTAAATAATAAACAACATGTTCTTTATGATGATTATCATGTTGGGCCAAAAGTGCCCTCAGTGCATGTTCTGTGGCAGATATATAAAGAAGCAATGGCTTTCCCTGTGTTGGCGGTCTTAAGACTGGTGGATTGGCCAAGTATGTCTTAATCTTTACAAATGCTATCTAACAATATTTATCTCATTGAAATGTTACCCCTTTCTTCAAAATATGGGTAAATGGGTGGCACTTATCTACCAATTGAGCAATGAACCTATGTATAGACTGGATCTTTCCTTGAAGGCTTCGCAATTATTTAAGATTATTTGGTGGAGGCATTTCCATAATAGTTTTGAATTTTATAGGGTTGAATTTGATCCCTCATTGTGATACAATTAACCCTAGCAATTTCCTTGATGTGACTCCAAAGACACATTTCTTAGGATTCAAGCAGACTTTATTTTCATGAAGCCTCTCAAAGATTCTTTATAGAACATCAGGATGTCCAGCTCTTATTTATGATTTTGATAGTATATCATCAACATAGTCCTCTACAATGTCATGCATCATGTCATGGAAGATGATAATCATTGCACATTGATATGTTGCTTCAACATTCTTCAAGCCAAATGTCATGACTTAGTAATAGAATGTCCCCCATAGAGTGGTGAATGTAGTCTTGTGCTGGTCTTTAGGGGATATCTTGATTTGATCATAACTATAAAATACATCCATTAAGTATATCATCTCATACCTAGTGGTTGAGTTGATGATCATGTTGATGTTAGGCAGAGGAAAATCATCTTTAGGGCAAAATTTGTTGATATCTCAGAAATCAATACAAAGACGTATACTCGAGGTCTTTTTACTCACTAGGACTATATTGGAAACCCATTTAGAGTAATCTAGTGGTCTAATAAAATTGTCTCCTAACAACTTTTGTAGTTTGGCCTTGACCATAGGGTGATACATGGATGCATCTTTCTTAATTTTTGCTTGACTGGTTTGGCATTGGGATGGAAAACAAGGCGATAAACAACTAAATCAAGGTCCAAGCTTGGCATATCAGAGTATGCCCATACAAATATGTCTATATAATCCTTAAGAATGGATATAATTTATTCATGTTTTGATTCAGTAAGGGAAGCTCCAAGATAAATAATTTTGGGATTCTTATAGGTTCCCAAGTTCACTTCTATCATGTTTTCCACAAGGAGTGTGGATCCATCTTCTAGAATTGTAGGTAAAGTATGATCATGATTATCTTATTCTACCACATCTTCTTGTTGTTCCTCCCAAAGATTTGGATAGTATGAAGAAGTAGAATCTATCATCTCAGGTAAAGGCCAAGTCAAAAAAACTTTTGGAAACTCAAGAGCAAGATGCTCAAACATTTGTTGTTGTTTTGAAGAGATGCTTGTATTGGTTATGGAACTTGGGCTAGATGGACCTTTTATATCCTAAGGGGATGAGAAAACTTTCCCACCTAAGAGCACCTAAAATAGGTTTTTACTTAAAGGTTTGTATTTTTATTTACTTTTTCCTTGATTGACGAATGTCTCAAAGAGGTTTTCACCCGAAGATCTTGATCTTTATTCTTTGATATGACTAGTAAAGTTTGCTTGCTCTCCAAAGTAGGTAGAAAGATCCAATGAAAAATAAATCCCTATTTATGATCACCAATGGGTAATCCATATTGTAATCCCATGTATTCCATAATTGATTCTTCATTTTGAAACTCATTAAGTCATATGATTGAATTTTGCTGGTCCCAATCTATGAGTTTAAGATGGCAAAGGCATAGGGAATAATGAGGGTTTACTTTAGGATGGGAAGCTCTAATGGTAAAGATATAATTTCCTACTTCAGGAAGGGAAGCACTACAAGGATGGGTTCGTGCTTCAGGATGGGAAGCTCCGATAGGTGTTGTGGTTAATATGGCATTTAAATCAAATAAATCTAAGTCAACAATCTCATTAAAAAGGCTATAATGGGATGCTATGTTGCTGCTAGGAGTCTCATCACTAGTCACTTTAGAAGGGTCACTATCAAAAGTCATGAGGTCACCCTCTGGTGGTATAAATATGAGACCATGATTCCAATTAATAACTCCAGTTGATAAGGGCTCTAAGATTCCTTGCGCTCATGGGCCAAGGCCTTTCCTTGTATAGTCAAGATGATCCATTATTTGGGTAGGGATAAGATACTCTGGATTTTGAAAGCAATCAACAAAGTGTTCAAAATATAACAAATATCCCTCGATAAAAACCTCTTAATATTTCTTTGGCATGATTATAGGTACAAAAACCGTAGGTGGTTTTTGTTATTTCTTCTTTGGCTACCAAATATGATTAGGTCCGTTAGGAGTCTGGGAAGGTTTAGGCTTACCAAATGATTTAGGGGATTTTGGCAACTTTTCAACATGAAGGACATCCTTAAAATGGTATATAGAAATACCCATGTCTTTAATGACAACTTGATTTTCAAGAGCTATAGTGAATGGATCAATCGAAGTGGAAGCTTGATCACCAAGGTTGATATAATTAGATGGAGATGGATGGGAAATGATGGCTTTATTTTTCTTTGCATTGAATTCAAAACTTGGGCAATAATTATAATTATGAAACTCAACTTCAAGATGTTTGCAATATTGATATGGCTAATGATCAATGAGAATATTAACCTCGATCCCATCATGGGGAAACTTAAGGCACTGGTGAAGAGTAGATGGCACTGCTTGTACTTCATGGATCCAAGGATGACCAAGATGTATGTTATAAGAAAGTTAAATATCCACAATATGGAATAATGTGTGATGATAAATAGACCCAACCATGACTAATAACCAAATTTTACTCAAAGACTCCCTCTTGACGTTGTCATAAGCCTTGATTGTAATAGTTTTTGGCTAAATCTCTTTATCCATATAGCTCAATCATTGTGCCAATTTGAGAGATATGATGTTCAACCCTAAACTATTATCTATAAGAACCCACTTGATCCTATGATATGTAATGATTATCTCAATGTACAATGGGTTATTATGATTTGGGTCAAGAGTGAATATATCTTTTTGGTCAAATGTGATTTTCCAAAATGAAGAGAAATATCCAACTAGGTTCTGGAACTAATCATGGTTAATATCAGTAGGCATAATATATTATTTCATAAGGTTATTCATATTAGTTTTATGGACATCAGATGTCTGTAAGAGTTATAATATGGAAATCTTTGTAGGGGTTTTGTTCAATTGGTTCGTTAAACTATAAGGCTTTTCTATTGTGGATTGAGCTAGTTTAGTCTTTGTTGGCACAATATTCAGCTTTGGAACCATCAACACAATGTTCTCATTGGGTTTCATAGAAGACATAGGTGAAGGGCCCTAGATGGTGAATCAAGGGCATCTAGTTGTGACTGCACAACCTAGAGGTGGCAAGGAGTCATTATAATCAGAAGAGGAAGGCAAAGGGCCTTGTATGGTGACTCATGAGCATCTAGCTATATTGCTATAGTTTTGAGTCGATGAGGAGCTTTTATAATTAGAATAAGGGTACTATTATTTAGGACTAGTAACCTATGAAAACATATTCACAACATGATTATGCAGACTTGATGCAATATTACTAAGAGAAGAGGGTGTTGACCCCATAATGAAGGGTCCCATGCTGCGAGGAACAAGAGATTGTCCACATGGTTTCATAATAATAATGGAAATGTTAGAAGTAGGAATGTGCCCCACAATATTTTTATAGTCATATGGCATGTTTTTCTAAGCCACATTGTTAGTATGGGCATTATGACCCCAATTATGCTCATTACGATTTTGACCCTGATGTTGGTTTTGATTTGGCCTCTATCCTTGATTCTGAACTTGGTTTTGATTATTTCTTGGTGGTGGTGGATTATGTCAAGGAAAAGAGTTCTTGTAGATACCCATATCCTAATTTGTGTCCTAATTAGGGGCGAACTTAATCTCCAGTTCACCACTTTCACTAAAGTCTTCAATAATGTGTCGTAATTAGATGCAACAATACGCACTATGAATAACAACATGATGGAAGTTGCACCATCCATTTTATTTTTACCAATTTGGTATTGGTTGATCTTGAGGAAATGGCCTAAGTACTGACCATACAATTAAATTAGCAGTGATGAACTTTTGTAATGCTATTTCAACTGGTTCTCCTAACTTGCTAAAGACTCTAGAATTGTTATGAAATATCCTTCGTGGAGGCTATCTCTATAAAGTAGGTGGTGGATTTGGGGGAGTTAATTGTACATTTGGGGGAGGCATTGCCTAAAAAATTTGTACATGCCTTGTTTCAATCACCCCATTTCCAACCATGTTCTTATTTTTGTCAAAGCTCTTAGGCTTATCCTACGCAATCATTTAAACCAGTGATTGAGTCTAATTAGATGTTTGACCTTGTGTGAAAATCTTGATAAGGCCTTTAAAAATAAGAGCCTTCTTAATCTACACTTCTTTGTCAATAATTTATTCAAATGAGTTAGCACAAACTAACCATAGATTATGCGTGACTTTAGGATGCAAGTTCTGTGCAAATATATTAGCCAACTATTTGTTTGGTAGGTTATGTTTAAAGTAGCCTACCAATGCTCTCCACCTTTGTAGATATGCAGCAAAACTTTCACCATCACACTATTTTGATTTATATAAGTCAAAAATAGTCAATTCATATTTTATGTTATATGAGAAATGGTTAACAAACATTTTTGATAATTCATTCCAATCTATAACCAATCCCTCGGGTAGTTTAAGTAGCCAATCTAAAGCCTGTCCTACTAAACTTAATAAAAATAGTCGAAGTAAGTACTCGCTAATATAAGCAACCTCTACACATAAGACAAATAATGCCTACATGTGCTCATGTGGATCTCCCTTTCCTTTATACTTTTCAAATTTGGTGACTCAAAATGAGGTAGTTTGGGGTTTTGGAGAATAGATAAATCAAATGGATATGGGCATATCTCATGAAATTTGTACTTTTTAACTCTATTATTCATCTCCAATATCTAATCAATTTATTTCATAGATTTACACTCTTGCATGTTTGGCGCATTTGTGGATTAGATAAGATGATATTGGGATGGAATGTACCCCTGGTTTTATTGCTAATGGGTGGTATGCGCCCTTGATTTTGTTATTGTTGGGGTGGAATGTGCCCTTAATTTTTTTGGTGTTAGGGTAGAATGTGCCCCTGATTTTGTGTGGATTTAGAGGGAATGTATACCTTTTGATCCTTGCCTTGGTTATGATTCACTCCTTGAGTCGAGAAAATATGCTATTGATTCTTGGATTGTAAAACATTCCTTGAATTTAGTTGTTTAATACTTTATTGATTTTGGGAAGTTCTGTGTTTGTTTACCAATTTGTATGTTGGTTGGAAAGAACTAGCCAAATTGTCTTAAGGGATTTCCTTAGTTTGAACTAAATGTTTAGGTCTTGGATTTTTTAAAGTAACAAGAGGTTATTGATGATTAAGAAATGTATGCTCTGTGTCAAATGAAACATTTTTAAGAATCTCTTACGACTTTAACTATTCATTTAGGTTACCTTTATCCAATATGGTTATGTTTTCATCAAATGTTTGTTACATACTTTCGGCCACATTTCCCTATTTTTTCGAAGCATCATTGTGAATTGAAGTGGTAGCTAATGATTCAGTTAAGTTTGCAACAAATTGATCTATATATCATTGAATTATTATCTTGTTCTTAGCTAAAAGATCTAGATTTTTGGGTTTTGACTCTGTTTGTATTTCTTTTCCTTTATTAAAAGAAGAAGGTATGTCTATTTGGGTAAAAGCTTTGCTCTTTCCATCGTTGTTCTCATTATCTAACTAAAGTATGCAATTATTTTGTAGGAAAGTTTGAAGGTAGTCTAACACCTGATTCTATCAACCTAAGAAGTGATTCATCTTGATCTTCTTGGGGTTGATATTCATTGTAGTTATCGTTGGATCCTACTATTGTGGGGATGTCATAAAAAACAATGAGGTTGTCTTGACCGTCATAAAATTGCTCATCCTCATAGCTAAGGCCATAAGAGCCCCCACTATGAGTGGTGAACCTTTGATTCATGTCTAAAAAAGGAGTCATTCTCTATGTTTGACTAGATTTAGATCAATGTTTTACAAACGTTCAAACAAGGTACGCTTTGGTTCTCTTTAAATAAATGACTAAGGTACCAAAAAATACTATAAAGGAGGGTGGATTGGAACCACACACAATTAGAAGATTTGATTCATGAATTTACTCAACTTTTGGTAAAGTTTAAATCATAAAGATTGGAAGAGGGTAAGGTAACTCAAATATCTAAGGTGAAAAATAGTACACAAAAGCCTAGATTTTTGTGATACACTTATAACGTAAAAGCTAGTTTTAAATTTGATGAGTTGAACCTAGTAAATTAGAGGAAATATCTCTGAATTACAAAGAAGACAATATGGACTAAGCAATTCGAGATGTAAAAACATACATGAATCACTAAGTACAAATCTAAGACCAAATATTTAGCACAACATCACCACATGGTTCTATTAGGATAGAATATGTTCTAGGACTCAAAGTGTGAATGATATGCAAGATGACTTGAGTCCACCAAGATGGTAATGTGTTTTGAGTCCAATAAATGACCCTCAATCCAAATGAAAAATTGAACCCAAGTTAGAGCAAGTTTAGTGTGAAAATGGCGAACCCAATTTAACACACCAACCCTTAAAATTTAGAAAGGTTCAATTTTGAATGTGAATTATAAATGAGGGACTTAAACAAAATTGGGTAAATGATCTAGACTCAAAAGGGTAGCATAACTGTGCCAAAGTGGGTGATAAAACACAGTTTTTGATAACAATTTTAAACAAGGAAAAGATAAATTTTCCAATTGGACAACATAACGCCTTCCTTGATCAAGAATTTTGAAGATAATGTGTTTTGGTTAAGTTCATTGAGTTAACAAGTAGTTTTAGACATAAATCAATACCAGGTATGCTAATGACAAAAAAAAATTGTCTTAAGTCTAAACTGATAAGGTTGCATGATATTGTTGGAGTCCATCTATATACGTCATTTGAGAGGATTTTTAAATGTTCATCCAAAAGTAAATGCACATTAAATAGTAGGGTTTTTACACCCCCCTTTCTCTCAAAAAAAAATACGATGACATGGACCTTGAGACGCACCTTGCACCAACAATATTTCTATGGTAAGTGGCGATTTATCTAAAAACTACAAGTTTTTAAACATTATTAGATGTATCAATTGCACAATGGCTTTCATGCCAAATGATGTAAAAGAAGTGCACTTTAATTAGGTGTCTACGGCACTTGGCTTGTTGTAAAATGTTCTTACCCTTTTTGTAACCACTACATCTATCTATTGCTTAGTGTAGTGCGATGTCCAAAGTGCAGATACATCTCATTGCTTTAACCCTATAGAACTCATGGGAGGTAATGAAATCCCCCTCACAAGCCAAATTTGCATAAAATAAAAGACATAATAGAAATACTTTATGATCACCCAATACTATTGTGATTTTTTGGGAAGCACTTTAAATGACATTATTTCTATGCCTTGGACTAGGCAATCTTGCAATAAGGATGACACTTTTGATTCCAAAAGTTCCCTAAAGGGGTTAGATAGAAGAGCATATATGCAACGTCCCTCCTTTTAATAATAAAAAACTAAGTTAAGCAACTATTGAATACAAAACTTGGACAAATGAGTTTAATTTTAAGCACTAAAATTAAAGTTTGGTGATGTTATTTTTGGTCCTTGCCATTAAATTGTGAACTTTGAATGAAAATCACAAAAATTTGATTAAGAAAAACACACTAAAAAGTTTTTAAGAACCAAAATAAAGATTTTTAGTTCATTTTAAACATCTAAAAGAGGTCAAAAAGCTTGTTTTAGTAAATCTTTAGATTGGTCCTACAAATAAAAAGTCATTATGTCCTTTAGTTTTGAAGCATTTATCAAATGAAACAAGCACTTTCAAAAAAATGAACTGTCAGGTTTACACAGTGCAATCCTGCTATTCCACAAAGTAATCCCATAACTCTGTAAAACCATGAGTCAAACAAGCAATATCACCATTCAGGTTAGTTTGACAAAAATTGTATTATAATGACTCAGGCTAACAAGACCACCATTTGGGTTGACAATCCTGCAACTCAGGTTGACAATCTCACTACTCGGGTTGAAAATCTCACTATTCAGGATGACAATCCTGTTACTCAGGTTTGAAGGGGTTTTATGAAGAAATTACGCAACTTCAAGCTAAACTAATGGCATATTATGAAAATTTATAAAAAAACACATGGTTTTAAAAAAAATAATTGAAAATGGAGTTCGGATGACCCCAAACCAAGCTCTAGAAGATGGGTTGTTCTACACACTAGAATATCATGACTCGTAATACAATCTCACCGTTAAGTCAGTGGCAGGATTACAATATCATGACTTTAAAGTGGTAGGATTGAAATACCATGATTTTGGAGTAGTGGGATTGCAATATCATGACTTTAGAGTTGTGGGATTATAATACCCTGACTATGGAGTTACGGGATTGCAGTCTAGAGAACAAATCCATGACTTTTAGAAAAACATGTTTTTACTTAAAATTTTACTCCATTTGTTCCCATACTCTAAGATTCTGTATGAAAAGAGTTAGTAGGTTGCTTGTGAGAGACTTTTGACCAAATTCATGGGGTGTGGTCCCACCAGGCATGCCAAAATGTAGAGAGGATTACAAAGAGAGTTAGTCAAGCATTAGTCAATAAATCATGAAAAATGCATTAAAGACATAACAAAACTTAGCCTATCTATTTATGTGGGAATTACAAAGAATAGAAAGAAAAACTTGAAATAAATCAACACTAATTACCTTCCCAAGTGGATTCACCATACAAGTGAGGCTCAAAAGCATGTTCTCCCTTAATCAAGAGTTCTTGCCTTCATTAATAATGCTGGTAACTCCTCCAATGCCTCAAGAATTATTTGCATAACCTAGGCTCAAAGTAGATGAAATCTCTAATCTAACCTATCAAATGAAGCTTGCGAATGAAAAATAATGATCAACACAAATAATTATGGAGACAATTTAACATTATAACTTTGCACCAATCAAGCTTAAAAAATGATGTTCATGGCCTCTCTATTTATAGATTTTTGAGATTGATCAAGATCAACCATGATCGTCCATCTCAAGATTGAGATGTGTAGTCATGAATAAATATAATATTCGAGATTAAATCCATAAATATATTCATAATGATTTTGGAAGAAGGGGCATTAATGAGGCATGGGAGACCTATAATCTTGATATTTTATGCATTTATGGCCTAAAGATGCCTTTTCAAGAAATGATGTCATATGTTGATGCAGCTAATAGAAATTAATTTCCAGAAAGTAATATTCAACAAATCTCATGGAAAATCCACTTAAGCTCTTGATTTAGATTAATTAGCATTAATAAAGGTTAATCAGCATTTGTGTAATTATTTGGAAATTGGCCCTCAATTAATCAAAATGGTTAGAAAGTCATATTACTAGGTTGTCATTTGACTCGGGAAGAATTGGAAGGTGATGTTAGATGCATTAGAACTGTATTCCCATTTAGGATGATACCAACATGAAATAACAAAGGTACATTAGGTGTACCAATGAATTAGAAAAAAAGAGTAATCTAGAGTACAAAAACGTGAAATCATCATTTTGACTTGAAATGAATTGATCAAAGTTAGGTACACATAAAATGCATTGCCCTATTTAGGGATACTTTGACCTGATTCGGCACTTGTAAATGACAAGTTTGAAACATTTAAGGTGTTTTAATGATTTTGACATAAAATGTACATTTGAGTGTAATTCAAGTAAGATTGATAATTTAAGCACAAATGGTTTTAGGAATTGGATGTTTATAATAATCATGACAGTCAGAGATTAGATAGATATTAACCTTTGAAACTAGTTTCCTAGACTCTGAATTCACCACCTATCTTGTTGACTATGACTTGTCATATTGACTATTGCCACCTAAAATATTGACTCACCACCTATTAGTTTGACTACCACTTATCCTGCTAACTATGGAAGGCTTGAGCTATTAAATGAAGCTTTATCCATAAGACCAAATCCATGAGATCATGCCAATCATCATGATCTTGGGATTGGGAGATTGTCATTAATTGATTATGGACTCTCTTTACCAAGTCTAAGCTTTGATGATGTCACCATGTGGTGATATTGTGGGTCTTCAAGCTTGTAGGGCTCTTTTACATTAAGTGGTGACTTTCTTCAGCCCTTGACTACTCATGATTGTGACACTTATCATGAATCAAGGTCGGGTCAACCAAAAACTTAGTGAACTGTGTGGTGTTTACCTTTCAAACTCTAAGTGCTTGATATTGTGATAGTTATCATGATCTTAGTAAATTAGGTTAGTGGAAAACTTATCAATTGTAAATTTTGTAATTGTCGAATCTCAAGTGCATGAGATTGATCCATGTGCATTCCCTATAACTCTCTAAGAGATCTAAACTATCAAATTGCATTGTAAATTACTAAAAACCAAAGACTTGATTCATCGAAGACCTGAGCTGTAAAACTAAGACAAAATGGAGACTTGGGGAAATAATTAATGTATTAGTCAAAAGCCAAAACTTGTCCAACTATAAACAAATCCTAAGCAAAGCATATTGTGAGTTAGTCTAAACCATGTAAAACAAAACCAAATTCAATTAGACATGGAATTTGCTATAAAGAAAGCTTAAAAACGTAAATAAAGCTTAATCAACATACAAATTTGGCAAAGTAGGGACATTTCAAATCGATAGAGATCATAATCATAGATCAAATAAAACTTCACATGATAAATTGACCATATCAAACTATAAATTGGACTAGAATATGGACAAATAAAGGTCATAATATAGTTGATAAGCTAAATAATGAAGCACAAGGTAAATGACATATAGCATGGACCAGTTTGGACCTTATTGAAAAATTCTAGCTAAGATAATGATCATACAATAATGTATATTTTACTCAACACTGAAACTTCATGAAGCATATAGATTGATGATGCATGAAAACTTGAATCCCTGTAGAAGACTTCAAAAGGTCAACTTTTATTGTTTGAACTCTAGACAAAGATTTCCTAGTTATTGTGAATGAAGAATCAAGTGAAATTATGACAAAGTTATCAAACAAGTCTAGCTCATTATTTTGATACTATAAATGGATCCCAATCTTTGAAATTTGAGTGGCATTCATAAATGAAGTCACACCAGTATGTAAGAAACCAAAAATAAAATGACTATGCTAAAGTAAGAGGGTCCCCATATGAAAAATCTTAGTAAGGGGTGTGTTGGACCCAAAAAATTCCTATTTGGTTTTCTTGGGGTCATAATATTGATAAACATTGATCCAATATACATACATACATACACACACACACACACATATAACAATTATAATTTTACATAGACTATCTTAGTAAATTTAGGTATTGCATTGAGATATTCTTATGTGACTAATGTTGCCTTGATGAATTATACATAGTAAACTTATACCTAATATTAGTAGTATGGCTACTTTAAGTTTTCTAGTATACAAATACATATGTGAGTTGTTGATGGTAATTGTGTCTTTTACCTTACAATTTTTATGTTTCTTGAACTTTGCTTAAAGAGACCTATAAAAGAGTATGTTATGGTTAATATATTGTTTTATGATAAATTTATATTAATAGATGCTTTTATGTGGATTGTTCACAAGTCATCATTCTTGTTAAAAGATGATGAGTTATGTTGGGCAAGTGACCTTCACATAAATCACTCATCATTGGTTAATACGTAGGATAATGTATTTCAATAAAGAGTATTATGTTGTGGAATAAGACCTAATGTTGTTTGAATTTTAAAAATTATAATGAAAAACTTTGGTCAATGTAATGTTATAGTTGTATACATTGTCTATCCACTACACCTTCTAGTTTGTATGCATGCATAATGTCATATTAGATAAATGATATCTTTCATGGTCTGTATGGTTGATGCATGTAATAGTGATGGTACTATACATTGTTCTTTATGAGTTCTTAATGTTTCATTGCCATTATCTACCCCTTCATTAAGGGAAGGTCCACTTCCAGTGGGAAGGTGTGCAGAAGACCATCGGTATGTGGTTAGAGGTAAAGTGCCCAGATGATGCTCTCCCTCTCTACAGTTGGATCAAAATCTTTTTGATATACTCATGGTTAATATGCACATTTTAAGAGCTATTTTATGGAAGCTCTATTGTATCATTTATATTTTTTACTTCGACATTATTGTTGTTATTAGTTTGTAAATCACTAGTTGCAAGTAACCATGTATAAACATTATTTATTATTTGATACTGCAGTAGTGCTTGTACATTGGATGTAAAATTAAATAAGTTTATTTGAATTTCATTATTATCGAGTAGTACTTTTATTATTGAGTTTCAATTGCTATAGATTATTGTTGTTTATGCACTATTACAATATCGTTGGGAAGTTTAAATGGAAGTTAATCTCATGCTTGATGCGGTGAATAAATAAATAATTATACTTGTTATGTTTAACCTGATTACAACTATTAACATATAAAATATAAATAGTGGATAATTTGTAAAAGCATTTTGATTAGTTAATTCAACAATAATGTGATTAGTAAAATCTAAAAAAATAAAACTGTGTACATTTTAATTAGTTGGCCTTGATGGGTTTTAACAATTGCTGCCGAATAGTGCATTGGGATCCATAGCTCTTCCATTCTAATCCATAGTTTGCTCCTTGGTACTATGTCAAATGCCTTTTTAAAGTCTACAAACTAACAATATACATCCCTTTTTAATCCCACACCTTTTTAACTAGGTGTCTAAGTGTGACACAATGATCAACACTAGAGTGTTTGGGCCTAAAACTCTTTTACCCCTTTGCCCTCTCTCCTTTTTCCTTTTCTCAATTACTAATTCTTCATTCTATCATACTCCCAAATAAGTTTGTAAAATGTAGATTAACCATGATAATTCAATAATTTGAGGGGTTATTTACATTATTAGGAAATAATTAGTCCTCACATTTATTTGTATGCATTATTACGTGAGTAATAATTCACATAGAGTTATATTTGGTTAGTTATCTATTGAGAGTTTATAGGGATATCAGGGCCCCATATTTAGCTTATGCACTTCCTATATAAGTTCTTTATAATATGTCACATGAAATCAATTGAAGAAGAGTGAAATATTATATTATTATTGTCACATTGTATTTGGCTCTCCCACTACTATGTAACTTTGATCTTCCCTAACATCTAGTATCAGAGCTATCTATGATCCTATACATGTGAACAATGAGAGTTTGGTAGAGGATAAACATTCTAAATAATATTCTATTATTGTCTCCATAATAGAAGGTGGACTTGCATTCAAACCTATTAGATAATAATCTAAGTGTAGCTATTAAATGTGTTGATCCAAAGCTAAAAGGGATCCATGCAAAAGTGTAACATGGAGTAAGAAATTAAAAAACAAAAACTTTGTGATCAGTCATATTTCATCTCTCACATTCATTCCATGGGCATTGGGTCTTTTGAGGATCTCTGAGCATTTGATATATTTACAAGAATATATTATTACCATGTAAGGCCTAAGGGGGGGAATGTTAGGAAATAATTAGTCCTCACATTTATTTGTGTGCATTATTATGTGAGTAATAATTCACATAGAGTTATATTTGGTTATTTCTTTGTTTGCCTTCTTATTTTATACAAAGTTGTTAGTCCATCTTGGCTATTTAATAGCCTGGGTATTATTTGAATATATGTAAAATACAATATAGTTTTTATTATTGATTATTATTCTAAATATGTTACTGTGTTAATTATGTGTAGACTTTGATCAAAATCATTATACATCTCCACTTTTAAATAAGTATATGGTTAAGTTGCTTCTCTACTCTGTCAAGAAGCCATTTTGGATGAACTCTTTGAAAAGTTATTTGATTTAAGGTGTTATGATATCTTCCCCCCATCTTAGATGCTCTACTTGTAGGTTATACATGTTTTGAGCTTTGTTTTTTGCTAGCTTTTTAATACCTTTCATGATGTATTTTATCCTGAAAAGATATTCATTAACACTAATTGTGGGAGGTGTATCTTGTTCACTTTCATGATCATACAATTATTTTGAGTACTCCAACCATTGTCCTACTATTATGTGGTTCATAGTTTGTTTTTTTCCTTGCAGAGTTCCCTCTATAATTTTTTTGGTTCATGTTTTACTAAGTAAATCATCTATTTCCTATGAGTCCTTGTATACTCTTCTTCTTTTTTCCTTTGGATTTTCTCATATGCTTCCTTGTTTGCCTTTGTTCTACTTGTTGGTTCTTTTTAGTGATCTATGTGTTATCTTCCCTTCTTCATCATACCATGAATTTGATAAAAAATAATTTATTTCCTTCTTTATATTTTTAGCTCTCTTGCATGTTTTTGGTGCATATTTAATAGTGTATATTAGTCTCTCACTTTTTGTGTACCTTATATCATTGTTATGTACTCCCTTATTTTCTCTTTCTAGCATCTTGCTATCCAAGGTCACTCTAAACAACAACTCTGTCAAGAGGATGTTTCCTTTAAGTGGTGAATTAGTTTAGTTGATCCCAATGTCCTCATCTTGTTGATTGCCTTTTTGTATTTGGAGTTTCATGAAAAATCAATTGTGATCAGAATTAAGATCTATGAGAGAATCTTCTACTTCTAGCTCTTCAATTATAGATATAGAATTTTGTGAGCATATAACATAATCTTACACTCTACCCTTTGTGTGTCTTGCACTTGTAATTTCTTTATTTTTCCCATTTACTCATGCCATTGCAAATAATTAATTTACGTATGTTACATATACCTAGTAGCTCTTATGTGAAGTGCGTGATAGACCCATGCCTATCATCTGAAGCCATGTTCCACTATTGATTTTCTTCTTTTGCCATATAAAAAGGATTCACATATAAATCCACATTACTTCAAAGAATGTTGGCTTGCTTGTTTATTGTCCTTGCATTAAATTCCCCTATTAGCACAATCTATCCAATCTTATTGTAGGGTAAGATGTCCCTTTTTAGGGACAAGTATATGTCTTCCCGATATAGATCACATTTTTTATAGCATTTGGAATTCTTTAGTGTAAAATAGAATGCAATTATTTTAATTTTTGTGCAATTTTTTATGATTCTTATCCATATATATTATTTATTTTCATCTTGTTTTTCTATTATAATACTTTTGACCTATGATTAATTAAATAACACCATTATGCCTGCATATCCTTTGCCTTTCTTTCTTAATTTATACCATATTGTTGCCTTCTTGCACCCTTCAAAATTTGGTGTCATGCACCCATCGTGCTCATGAGTTTTAGTCAAAATGATTATATCTTTATCCTTAGCTATGGGCCCTAACCCTAATCCTCTTCTCTAAGGTTAGCCTCTACAATTATAGCATACCATTGTGAGATGTTCCTAGGTAAGCCATGTTCCTTATTTACTTTGGGTTTGTCGAGTTGTGATATAGGATTTCTCATTATTGTTAATAGAATAATAAGGACTGTAAAAATACAAAGTGTAATTGTTTGCCATCTCTGTGTAACACACTCATGTTGTCACATGTTAGTTCATTTTATCCTTTCCTCAAGAAGTTTTAATAGGTTGGAATATAAAGAGACTCCTTTTGGTGCCAAGCTCAGATAGAAGCTATAAAGTTGTAGATATGTAAGTATTTATATATATGCTATTATTTATAAGAAGGATTTAAATATTTAGAAGAGATCGATATAGATTTATTCATTATGGTTACCTATATGGTTTCTTTGTTTGTTCCTTACGTACGATTAATTATGTATAGTTATGGTTATTTCCTTTCTAAATTATTTTGACTGTTCTAACTATACTTGAAATTAATATTGATTTTCATTAGCATGATATCATAGGATGAAAATGTAATTTAAATATTTCATTTGTTCTTTTCCTTCAAATTCCTTTGTAATTAGGCCTGTAACTATGAGTTTATTGCACAATTATCCTCATCCTTAGCACATTTTGATGATATATTAGGAACCTCTATGAACAATTGTGTGGTGAGCGTGGAAACTCTTTAGAGGAAACTATTCTAAGATAATTACTAGGATTGAGGGATATAGAAATATGGATGGACCAGAGAATATATAACTTTGTAGAAGATGAGTTAAAGAGGACTAATTTTACAGTTCAAAAGACTATTCAAGAACACATTTATGGAAAAATATATGAAATCATTTGGTGTGAGTTTCCTAGGTTATTAGCTAATTGTTATAATGATTAGAATATTACTATTTTTACCCAAGATGATATAAATTATAAATCAGACTGAAAAAAAGGTAAACTAATTGTAAAGGCTAGAAACTGATTAGATGTGAGCAATAATAGGTCATTGGTTTGCTACTTCTCTTGATGGATACATAACTAAATTTTTAGTATAGGGATATATAAATTTTGAAGCTATGAAAGATTTGTTTATTAGAGGATTTCAAGGAATTTTTTTGTAGTGACTACTTACTCATGTGAAAATGTTGGTTGTGGAAAAGGCCATGGTGCCTACTCCAATTAATATGGAGTAGTCACTTTGGGTGTTATGGGAATTTATGCAACTAGATAGTGACTGATGAGAAAATAGAGATTAGACTTGAATCCAAAATGGAAACCTAATAGAAGAATTAGAGGAAGAGTGCATTTTGAACTAGAACTGTGACAATAAAACATATGGAATAAGCAAAAAGGTACTCAGGTAGCTGTAAATAAAAGTAGTAGTAAAGTAGTAGAAGAGTGAGTAAGAAATAATGATGAGTGAGAAGAAAAGAATGATGAGTGAAGGATGAGAAAAGATGAGATAAAAGATGTGGATGAATGTTGATAAAGAGAAGAGAAAGAAAAAGAGCGAGAAAAAGATGAGATGTGTGAAGATGAAGACAAGAATAGTGTAGAAGTAGAACAACTAGTAGTTAATGTAATGTTAGTTAGATAATATTTATTTATTCTTAGGTGTAGTTGCTCTTTATTTTTTATATTTTTGTGTGTAACTCAAGAGTCTTGTAGGAATATGAATGGACTACTTGGTAGATGTAACTCAAGAGTCATATTTTTGGCTTTATATTGTTTGCTTTTGCTTCATTTCAATTTGAATCATGAAATACGAGTTTCATTACCATTCCATCCAGCCTATCATTAGTATCAAAGCATAAAATTTTTAATTAGTTAATTATTTGAATTTATTCTGTTCTTTCTCACCTATATGGCTATATATCTCTTTGGTTTCTTTTGTTTTTTGGCATCATAACATGGTTTTGAATAACACCATACCTCATAAGCCATATTGGCATATTATGACATGTAGTTGGAAGTTTCATTATTTGGCATCTAGTATTTTGGTGTTTAGTGCTTTGTGAGAAATTTTTGCTATCTACATATATGGTGTTTTGGTGGAGTTTGATGTTTTGTAAGGCATTTTCTGCTAATTGATGTGTTTTGTCTAAGCTAGGCATTTTTTGCTAGTTTAATCCTATTTGCTGCATTTGGTTGCTAGCCATATACTAGCATTGACAACAGGTTATTTGGTATTTGGTATAAGGCATGTATAAGGCACTTAGAATAAAGAGTTTGGTAGATGGTGTAAGGAATTAGAGTTTGCATACAATTTATTTTCCTATGCTATACCCTGCTTATCCTATGGTGACTTGGTAGATTATTATGTTGGGAGGAATTTCAGATTCTTTTTATGTTATGAAACCTGCTATTCTGTACTTTGTGGCATTGAAATTCTTCTTAGAGTGCCACGTAGAGGTGTAGAATTAAGTTTGTCATACATTCTCATTCCAATATTAGAATATCAACATTATAAAAATATAAGGAGAAGTATATATACATATTTTATGATTTTTTATTTTAAAAAAAAAAGGAAAAGCAAATTTCCTTTTAAATGCTAAATTTTCAAATTTTGAAAATTTAAATTTGAAAAGCATTTAAATTTGATCAATATTTTTTTACTTTGAGGCTAACTACTCTAAGTGAATTTGTAGAAATAACAACCAAATTTTACATTTCAAGGAGAAATAAGGGGAGCTACTCTTTTTACCCATTTGTGTATGTCAAAAAATTTAAATCTAAAAATCAATAAAAACTGAGTATATTGATGTATGAGGTTTTATTTTTAAGCCGGTGTTAATGACAAAGTGAATCTTTTTTAGTACCTTGCTTATATAGAAAAGGGGACCATTTTGGATTGATAAGGAACCATTTAGGGTGAAACAAAAACTAAAAACCTCTAAAAATTTAAACAAAACTCAAAACCATGCATTCCATCAAATCCATTGGTAGTACTACCTTGATCAGCAAAGACAGTTGGCTAGAATGGTGTCAGCAAGTGGAGAACATGCTCATCTTCAATGATATATGATTTGATATTTATGATGGGACAACACAACTAGCTAAACCAATAGGGAATGTGAAGGACATATAGGTATGGAAGAAGAAAAACTAGAAAGCTTTGGCCTTGATAAGGGCATCAATGGATGGAGATGTGTTTCATCATATACAAGGGTGCAATACACCATGGGAAACATATCAAAAACTAAAGGACCTATATGATTCCCATTAAAATTTGGAATTCATTCAGTTACAGTTGAAATTCTTCAACCTGGAGTTGAAAGATGGTGATGTGATGAGATTGGCTTTAGAGATACATGCTATCAAACATGATGTTGATGCAATAGGTGTCAAAATCAACATATACATGACCGTATTCATAAAATTTCTTCTTCCCAACTATTCAACTTATTTGGAGTCTCTACAAGCAACCAATCAGTTGAAAACACTCATATTTGACCAGTTGGTTGAAAAGATGGTCGAAAGAGAAAAGAAATTTAGAAGGAAAATAGAAACGATAATAGGTGAAAGTGTGGGCTATATCAAAAAAAATTCCTCCAAATGATCAAACAAGGCCTCATCCTCCAAAAATGAAGGCAATAACAAGTAAAAGGGAAAAGGTGGTAAAATGAAAATCATGGTAGTCAAAATCAAAAATAGGATGATAAACAGGACCTCTATTGTGAATGGTGTAACAAAAAAGATAACAATGATACTCATGAATGCAGGACTTAATGGGATAAAATTGAAGCATACCATAAAAAAGAGTTAAATTCAAAGAAATAGTCAAAAGAGTCAAACTCAACCCAATTCACTAGTGAATATGTGTTTTCTAGTACAGTTAATGAAGCAATCAATGTCTCGATCAGTTTCTCATGGTTTGATGCTTGGGTTCTTGATATTGAAACCACTCAACATATGACTTTATGAAAAGACTTCTTTGAGGAGTATGTTAAATAAATTTGTGGCTCAGTATACCTCAGATAAATCAAGTCTACAACCATAGGGAAGAGGTATAATTTGACTCAAGTGTCCAGGACTTCCAGATTACAAACTTGAGAATGTTCTCTACCTTCCTCAACTAAAATTAAACTTGTCCTTAGTGATCATAAGGCAACAAGGTAATTCCATTTTATTAGATAATGGTGATGTCACAATTAGGAGAAAAAGTGACAATGTAGTCATCTTGACTGGATATGAAGAAGGGAAACTACTCAAACTAAAGGGTAAACCATCAAATTCAAGGAATTATGCTCATCTTGTGGAAGATTAAATGTCTCCAAACATGTTGTGGCATGCTCAATTTTGGCACACTCACTATAAAAACATTCATATATTACAAAAGAATGGTGTTGTTGACATGCCTACATTGCCCACACAATCAGATGAGAAGTGTGAAGCCTGCAGATAGAAAATTATAGCTTGTTCATTCAGACTTGTGTTCTCTTCCAATCCTCTCCACTAATGGTCATAAGTATTTCATGTTTTTCATTAATCACTACAACATGATGACATGAATATTATTTTTGAAAAATAAATCATAAGCTTTTGATACTTTCAAGAAGTTTCAAAAAATGATTGAAAATGAAGCTCAAACCCACATCGAGACACTCAAGATAGATAATGGTGGTAAATTCACATCAAAGAAGTTTGAATCCTATCTTGAGCAAAATGGTATCAAACACCATCTCACAGTTCCTCACACTCCACAACAAAATAGAGTAATTAAAAGAATGAATATAACTATGATTATTATGGTTTATATAATTTTGTATTTCAAAGGGATAAATCTGCACTTTTGGGTCAAAGTAGCTAAAATAGTAGTATACCTTCACAACAGATCACCATCAACAAATCTTGAATCAAAGACTCCATATGAGATGTGGTGTGGTCACCTCCCTTTAGTGCAACATCTTCAGATTTTTGGATCCACTTGTTACACATTAATTCTAAAGGAGAAGAGAAACAAATTAGATCACAGGAGTCAAAAATGCATCCATTTGGGATATTCTATTTCCTCTAAGGCATTCAGGCTATACGACAGGAAAGGGAAGAAGTTTCTTGTTGCAAGAGAAGTTATCTTTTGTGAAACTGTAAAGGACAAAGAGCATATTGATCGACAATTGAGTTAACTAGACAAATATGTAAAGTTTAATGTCTCCAAAGAGAGTGATTTTATTGTTCTAGATAATGAATGGGGATCACAAAATTGTGAATCTATTGATTTTCTATTATCTCCCATACATGAGATTGATACTCCTCCTAAAGGAGAGAGTGAAACTTCATCAGATATTGAACATGGGCCAGTAGAACAAATAATAGATAGTGAAATAACTTCAAAGGATGAACTTGAAGGACGTATAACATGAAAAAATATGCCAAAGTTGGCCACTCAAACATTGAAACATGTGAGACTTGATGAAGTCGGTAAAATAGGCACTTGAAGTGCACATGCAACCTCATCTCAACTAGATAATTCTATTTATGAAATTCAAGATATGATTGAAAAAATCATATTGGATGATTCTCAAGAGGAACTCAATGTTGTGTTTGATTGAAAACCAACAAATTTTAAACAAGATGAAAAGGTTGACTCTTAGAGAAAAGCAATGAAAGATGAGTATAATTCACTGGTGAAAAATGGGACTTGGAATCTGGTTGATCCACCATATGATTGCAAACTAATTCATTATAAGTGGATCTATCACAATAAATAAAAGGTAGAAGGCTCATTTGAAAGCACAAAGCAAGTCTTGTTGCAAATAGGTATGCTCAAAAGTAAGGAATTGACTATAATGAAACCTTTGCACTTATAGCAAAATGGACTACCATTTGATCCATGTTGGCTTTAGCATCTCACAACGAATGGAAAGTTCACCAAATGGATGTAAAAATTGCATTTTTGAATGGAGACCTCAAGGAAACTATGTACATGACACGACCTAACAGTTTTGTAGTAAAGGGACAAGAGCACAAGGTGTGCAAACTAGAAAAATCTTTGTAGGGTTTGAAATAATCCTCTAGAGCATGGTACAAAAAATTGTACATGAACTTCAAACATTTTGAGTTTGAAGATACAACTCTTTTCATCAAAATAGTTGATAAAATAGTTGTATTTATGGTGGTGTATTTAGATAATTTGCTCATCACAGGGAACAATGAACAATACACTGCAAAAGTCAAATCAGAGTTGATGAAAAGATTTGAAATGATTGATTTGGGGTATCTTCATTACTATTTGAGTATTGAAGTAATTCAAAAATCAATTTATTTCTTCATCACTAAGCAAAAGTGTGTTAGTGACATTCTGAGCAAGTTTGGAATGGAAGATTGTAAGTCTATCATCACACCTATGGAACAAAATCTCAAATTGACATTTGAATATTCAATAGATTTGGTTGATGCTACTAAATACAAACAACTCATTGGAAGTTTGATTTATGTGACTACCACTCGACTAGATATATCATATGCTGTTGGTGTCTTCTCAAGATTCATGCAAAAGCCCAGGGAGAGTTATTGGTAGTAGCAAAAAGGGTCCTTAGATATCTCAAAGGCACACAACATTTTGGGTTCAAATACTCCAAGGTAAAAGACTTCAAATTGGTTAGGTATTCAGATTTTGACTATGCTGGTGATCATGAAGATGGAAATTCCACCTTGGGTTTTCTAATGAATTTGGGAATAACAATTGTCAGTTGGTAATATAAGAAGCAATTAGTGCTAACAATTTCTTCAGTAGAGGCAAAATATATGGCTTCTTCAGACGCAAATAGAGAGATCTTGTGGCTCAGAAGGGTTCTTTCAGATTTGTAAGAGTAATAAGCTTCATCAACACCTCTCATGGTTGATAACACTTTTGCAATTTAGATGGAAAATAATCTAATCTTTCATGACCGAACCATGCACATCAATACCAAATTTTATTTGATTCGACACTATGTGAAAGATGGTAGTGTCAAGTTGTAACATTGCCCAATAGTAGAGCAACTAGAAAACATCCTAACAAAGGCACTTGGATGAGAAATTTTTGAAAAGTTTAGAGGAATGCTTGGTTTGACAACAACCCCTACAGATTAAGGGGGGATGTAATAGTAGTTAGATAATATTTATTTATTCCTAGGAGTAGTTGCTCTTTATTTTTTGTCTTCTTGTGTGTAGCTCAAGAGTCATGTAGGAATATGAATGGACTTCTTGGTAGATGTAGCTCAAGAGTCACATTTTTGGATTTATATTGTTTGATTTTCCTTAATTTCAATTTGAATAATGAAATAATAATTTCATTACCATTCCATCTGGCCTGTCAGTTAATTATAGTTCACATCTATAAGAAATGGAATTACAAGAAGAAAATAAATTATTAAGTGGAGAGACAAGACAAAATGATAGAGAAATCACAAGTTCAAGCCTTGAAAGGGAAGACATTACAGATAAATATCATTCACTAGAAAGGTACATATCCACCTAGCCCAATATTTATTATGTCAAAAGTAGTTTTATAAAAGAGGGCCATGCATGAAGTAATTAGGAAGAACCATTTTTAAAACAAGTTCACAAATGGGGAACATAAATTGAGATAACATCGATTCACAAAGTTTTGAAAGTTGTAGGCTTAATCAAGAGTTAACAAAAGGGAAAAAAAATATAGGAAGTCAAGGTTTGTATCATATAAGAAGTTTTCAAGTACATCCTTTAAGTCCATAGATAGTAACATAAAGATTGCAACCACAAATTATCATAGTTGCATAGTAAATTTCAAAAATATCATCTCATAATCTAAATATGGCTCATTTGGGAGCTTTTGTAAATCTAGCATAGTATGATGGTCTACAGACCCTGAATAGTATTATATCTCCTAACAAATGAAATGGTTGGCCAAAGATGTTACTGATGAATCAGTAATGAAGTAAAAATTGATTAGGGCATTGAAATATCCTGAACTGGGATATTATCTAAAAATACATAAAACTATTAGATCCACACTCTATGACATAATGCTTTGATACCACTGAAATATATCAAAATGGGATATTTGATACAAATATGTAAAACTATACAATCTAACATTTATGACACTAAAGCTCTTATAATCCAAACATGCTCTGATACCACTAAAATATCCCAAATCGGGATATTTGCTAAACACACACAAATATATAAAAATACAACTCACACTTACTAACTCTTAGACTAAAATCTGAAATTGACATTCACAAAGACTCTACTTTTAAAATAAACTCACACTAAACACTTATACTAAAATCTGAAAATACACTTGAATAAAATATGGCAATCACCCATGAACAACAGAAAGTTCTACTATTACATACTTTCATAATAACCAATGCACTATAACTTTCTGATTACAGAATTAGATAACTAGATTACATAAGATAATATAGGATACAATATCCAACAACAATAACAATTACATAAATATTGTAACACAAGACCTACAACACAACAACTCCACACAAACTGCAAACTACAAAGACCTGCAAATCTACAACTCTTTACACATTAGAACTCTACAACTTTGAATCTCATTGAAAGTACATGCACAACCTCTGAGTGAGATTGTCCTACTGAATCAAAGGGGTTTTATCCTATGATTCATGAAATCAATGGTGTTTTTTTTGATTATCTAAATCTTCATTGTGTTTTTGTTTAAAGAAGTGAAAGAATGAACATAGTTCAAACTTACAAAATAGGGGTTATAGGATGATTTACAAAGGGAGAAACTCTCTATATATAGAATTTACAAGAAGATAGGAGAGTAGAGAGATAATATGAGGAGAGAGAGAAAATGGCACCACATTACCATGTGGGCATAGTAACCCATGTAAACAGTTGTTTTATTGTGCAAGTTAGTCAAAAGAAAGAGACAAGATTTGTCACCCATGTGACTCCAACTTTGGTGCCCCACCTCCACACATGTGAGAAATAATATGATGCTTGTCCTCATGTGCCAATGGTTAAAAGGTGGATCTCATGTTCAACCTCAAATTTGTCTTTGTCTCTTACCTTCCATGTGATACTAAAATAGACACCTTACTCACACATGTGAGAGCAAATATGGAATAGTGATCCTCTTTTCTTCTTCTTATGTGCACATGAGATTCCAAGACAGGATTCAATCAAATTTTGACTTCTTTATCATGTCAAAACACTATTCCACATAAGGGTAGAACACTTTTCCTCATATTTATTCAACATGTGAGTCACAAAAGACAAACACATCTTCACATGCACTAGAATATATATATATATATATATATATATATATATATATATATATATATATATATATATGGGCCAAGCCACCTCATCTACAAGTCACCTCATCAATTGCACCATCCCTGCATCACCTACCATGTCACCATGAATAGTGACTCCTGAGTAGTGCTAGTGAATAGTAACTGGTGAATAGGGTTCTGACACAATTTATCCCTTACAACACCCAATTTAGCCTACAGGAATAAGATAGGCTAACGATCTTTTGTAATTACCTCAAAGGATAATTGGGACATTACAAGCATTGAATGGAAGAGCTTTACAATTTATATATCGTAGAGATATTAATTAGGCTTCTCTAAAAGATGTAAAAGAATGGATTGTCACAAAGTTCAAAATTAAGAAAGACATAAGCCATACCATCCAAGATCTAAAAGAAATCTGATAGAGGCCAAGAGAGATAATATGTGGCTATGATCATAAATTTTTAGATGTCATGAATAAGGCCGAGTTTGTTCTACATGGCAAACATAAGGCCACATGCTTCGTAAAAGGACTACAAATAAGAATCCAATTTATAATAACTCAAACTTAGTTTGATACTAAAGCAGATGCCTAACTTACTACTATTAGGGTGGAATAAATTGAAGACAATGGATAATCTTCAACATCCAACTCTAAGATTGAGAACACCTTACAAGCCTTCATGACAAGAATGGAACAATATCACGAGGAAGAAAAACTCAAGTTAGGACTATGTTGCATGGAATGTGGCAAGGAAGGGCATCATTGTAGTGATTGCCCCAATGTCAAAACATAATTATGTGAGATATATAGAGTAGTAGGACATTCAACAATGTAGTGTCATCTAATACAACAATATGTAAAAATCCAACAAAAATTTGTATTATAATTTATGTAAATTGACAAAACATGATGAGAAAAGTTATAGATATTTATAGGAGTTAAAATCAGATATCAAAAGTAATGTTTTCATAGTTGTTGCACAACATATGTCTATAGTGAAGTAAGCAATTTAAATCCCAAAGGTCGATATGATTAGTGTGAACCAAATAGGTTTGTAGTGGATTCTTAACTCACCATAACACTAACCTCAAGGTTTGGCTGGATGGAATCCTCATTCGCCAGGCTGGACACCACCATCACCATGATATCAACATACAATGCCTTGGAATGCTACAATGACTCAACGATAATAGTCTGGTTGGGCTCAAATAATTTCTTATATATAGTATGGGGGATATGTTAATACTCAACAACAACAAAGTTAGAATACATTACAACATCAGGTTGGGATACAAAGGAGGTTATAGGGGTGGATATTAGGGAGGTTATCAAGGTAGACAAGGAAAGAATTACTAATGACCATTGCTGCAGTGTTATTTATATGGAGAGTATAATCATCTCCAATGAAATTACCTAATGAATTGATAGAGGTAGTCCTATTGTATGTATTTTAGAGTGTTGGATCAACATGATACAAAAGATTATCTAGCATTGGAAAGGCATAGAAAAGAAAAGGTCGTGTGAAATGTCAATATGGTAAATTTGTAACCTAGGGAGGATGCATTTTTGAATGCTTTCATTAGACATAAACATGCAAAGAAAGGATTACCTCCTATTGAAATACCATAGGATCAAGGACTTTGGAAGACCAAGCAAGATAAATACTTGGATCCAGCTATAGAAAAGGGATTGATGTATGAGGTTATGCAGGTTTAAAAATATATGCAACATTAAAATACCACTAAACAAAATTATATAACTGTAGATGAATAAATGTATGGCTAAATTAGATTTATAATGAGACAAGATGGATTTGTTTCTATCTTAAGAAACTTACTTAAACTAATAAACACACTGTGTAATGAATAAATTTATTAGAGTATCAAAAATCTATTGGAATGTGCACAACAGGGGCAAATGAAAACAAAGAAGCTGGTATGGTATGTAAAAACTAGAAAGCCTTGGCATGTGGATGCACAAATGGATATTTAAATCATAGGGTGTGACATAGCAAATGTTATTTTTGATTTGTGAAGCATGATCAACATGATACCAAGGTCTATGTGGGAAGCTATTGGCTGACCAATATTGAGGTACAGTTCAGTAACTCTTAGCCTAGAAAATTATGAGAGAATTGAACCTATTAGTCATCTAGAAGATGTTGAGATCAAAGTTGTAGAGCTGAGTCTGTGAGGTGACTTTGAGGTCATTGATATGAAGACATCCGAGACACATTATCCTATATTGGTTGGGAAGAAATGGGCATATGATGATCTAATGACTATCAATACTATGTAGAATCAACTAGAAGATCATCAAGGGGATAAAATCATAGTAATTCCATTGAACAAGTGCACAAACCATACATCATCCCAACAAAACCTAATTCTCCTTACATTTTTTAAGAAAATAGATTGATGAAGGTGAATACTAAGGAAAATTCAAAGGCTCATCAAGCATAAAAATGTACTTTTATGTATGGAAAGGCTAAACCTCAGTTATAGTCTTTACTTACTAAGAAACTCAAGATTTCTAACCTATTTAAGTCTAAACCAATGATCTCCCAATTGTTGATTCCTCAAATTGAGATGGAAGATTGTAAGTCTATGTTTGTGAAATCTCTTACTCATTTTAAAATAGAGTTTTTGTATAAAGTAGAAACCCATGTGTAGGATTATATAGAGCCAACTAAAGAAGGTACTTTACCATGGAAAATAGCTTCATTCATAAGTGAGGTTTTAGAGACACATATAATAAATTAGGCTCAAGGAGATCATGAACTGAGACCAATGAGGATGGTCTTTGCACATGAATGACAATTACCTCAATACTTTGCAATGAGAGATATAAATTAATTTACTATGCAATCACAAGTCCATATTCCTATAATCAATCAAAGGGTGAGTGCTTTAAATTATGTGTTAAAAGGGGTTGTTGCAACATGGTAGGTAATTCATAGGGATGATCAACTTTCCTAAGATGATGTTTATGAACTGATGATCAACAAGTTTTAACTAACACAAATAGTCAAAAACAATTAGCCTCTTTTTTAAGAAGGTAAATGCCTTGAATTTTAGATACATATATGTCTTGAAGTATGGAATGCAAAAATCATGGCCTTGAAATATAGGGTTCATATTTTACACTATACACTAGCTCCCCTTCCATCATCTTGGTATATGCATCATGAGCGCAAGAGGGAAATAAAGCATTGGGCATAGATGTAGAGTGATTTCATACAGACATTTGTGTTTGAGGATGAGAATCCTTTAGTACATAATACATTGCTCAAAATAAAACAATTTCTATGTCATCGGTGTGTAGAGGACTTAAGTCCCACCACTAAGTCTTCTGCACAGTAAAGTGCAAACCGTGATTTAAACATAACTCTATAAAGGCATAAAGCTGCCAAGATGGAAGAGCAATTTATTGTGTAGCTATGTCATAGAATAAATGATGTAGAGGAAGAAATAAAAGTTTCTGATAGTGACGGTGATATAAATTTGTAATTTGTTTTAACTAGAATGGGATGTTAAGTCACTCAAAGATCGAGTTGTAGATTGTATCGAGGAGGAAAATCTATGAAATATAAATATTCCAAAAAAAGAAGGATAAGGAATGATCTGAGATTCTATTTTTAAATAAAAATGACACATCTATCAAAAACCACTTAATAAGTATGTTGGGAATATTGGAAGTGAGGAGATTCACAAACTAGTGAAGATGAGGACTAATCGACCACAACAAAAGTATCAAAATCCATATAACTTCTAAGAGATTACTAGGATGGCTTCCCCAACAAAATTTTAGAAGTTTGTGGGGTAGATCCATCATTATAAGAAATGCATATTGAACTAAAAGAGAGTGCATGACCTATCAATAAGTGACCATATGAGCTAAATCCTAATATGAAACTTAAAGTTAAGGCTGAGATGGATAGGATGCAAGAATAATTTACCTAGTGGAAAAGGTAGACTCGGTAAGTATTATGGTAGTGAAACACAAGAAAACATGATAAATTAGACTATGTGATGACAACCACATTTTGAATGATGCATGTGTAAATGATCAATTTCCTATCCCCTTTACATATGAAGTATTAGATGTAATCATAGGACATGAGGTGTATTCTTTCACATATGGGTTTAGTGGATATCATCAGATACCGATCGTAGAGGAGGACAGGGCTAAGACTAATTTCACTACCGAGTAGGGATTTTTATCATACAAAGTTATGCCTTTTGGGCTCAAGAACACACCAAGTATTTTCTCTTGAGCCATGGTGATTGTATTCATGAATTTATGGAAGTTTTCTTGGATAATTGGTCTGATTTATCTTTATTTAAGGATCATTTATCTAAGCTACAATTGATGTAGAGATATGTGCATCACCTTGAATCTTAAGAATTGTCTCTTTTTCATGCCTTTTAAGGTTTTATTAGGCCATATTATGTGTAGTGAAGGAATTCTAGTGGATCAGGCTAAGATTTTAGTTATTATTAGCATGCCATCGCTAGTCAGTTCTTTTGAAGTGTGATCTTTTCTCAGACACACAGGATATTATTACAAGTTTATCAAAGGGTACACAACTATTTCTTCTCCACATGAATATTTGTTACACAAAGGTATGTAATTTGTATGGACATAAAAAAATCAAGTGACATTTATAGAGCTCAAACAAATATTGGTCACTACACCAATATTAATTTTTTGAGATTAGAACAAGTCATTCCATGTGCATGTTGATGCCTTAGGTATCATATTCAAGGCTGTGCTTACATAACTAGGAGATGGTGGATTGGATCACTATATCCACTTCACAAGCATAAAATTAGCTACTATAAAAAATAATTATATGAAAACTAAAAGAGAAACATTGGTGATAGTGTTCACACTTCAGAAGTTAAGGCACTATCTTCTCGTAACCCCATTTAAAGTCTTTATAGATCACCAGGCTTTGCGATACCTGGTTAATAATCCAATGCTGGGAGGATAGATAATATAGGTCTAGATCATCTTAGTAAATTTAAAAATGGGGAAGAGCTAGAAGAATTGTCGGAGGATTCTCTAAATGCTCAATTTTTTTGTGTATCTATGATAGTTGAAAATTTTGAAAAAAATGCCAATTTCTTGGAACAAGGAGTTTTTATTGGACACTATCAGGAATGAGACAAGAATCAGTTCATGACTAAAGTTTTACCATACAACATCATAAATGGTTTTTTATATCATTTGGGGAAAGATGAAGTTTTGTATAGGGTAGTTTTAGAACATAAATGCCATAAGTTGTTATACAAGGCACATCAAGGGGTCGTAGGAGGCCATTTTGTAGGGGAAGCCATTAAGAGAAAAGTTTTATAGAGTGGGATTTTGTGGCTAAAGATGCACACAGAGTAGCTCAACACTACAATGTATGTTAGTGAATGGGAAGGCCCAAACAGAGCGATGAAATGCCATTGTAGCCTTTACTTGATGAACAACCTTTTGAACAATGGGGCATTGATTTTATGGGTTTTATTAATCCCCTAGGGAAGCGCTATTTTTTTAGATATATTATTACTGTGACTGATTATTTTACTAAATGGGTGGACACTACTATGATACCTAGTTGTAGTGCTAAGGATGCTACAAAATTCCTCTATACAAATATTATTATGTGATTTAGTTGTCCTATTTAGTTGGTAAGTGATCAAGGAACACATTTTTTGAATAACACTATCAAAACACTCATTAAAGAATTTATGATTTTGCATCATAAGAGCATTGCTTACCATCCTTAGGATAATGGACACTCTAAATCTTTTAATAAAATATTGGGCAAAATGCCAACCAAAACCTGCAATGTGAATAGGGATGATTGGGAGGACCATATTCCTACAATCTTATGGGATTACAAAACACACTAAAAGCATGCTATAGGGTTTATTCCATTTTGGTTGGTGTATGGGTTGGAAGCAGTCATGCCCATGGAGTACTTGGTCCCAAGTTTATGAATTGCAATTGTTATGTGACTCAGTGATCTTGAATATCTCACAAATAAACTTCTAGATCTCAATCGAATGGATGAATATAAGCACATAATGTATTGGACAAATAAATTCACAAGAAAAAATAGAAATCTTAGCATGCTATAAACCTATGATGCCAAGAATTTTAGGAGGAACAACTAGTATTATTGTATGACAGTCAGTTTAGAGCATTCCTAGATAAATTGAATATTAGATGGAAAGGACCTTACATTATACATGAGACATCACAATAAGGAATAGTCATTTTGAGGTATCTATAAGAACCATCTTACCAGGGCGAGTAAATGGCTATGGACTTAGTCCCTACTACTAATAATCTTACTTGATCTCTTTCTACAAATGAGTGGGTGCTGAGTAGCACTAGGTAGATTAGGTTTTAATATTTGCCATGTTTTTGTGGTGTCTTTCTTTTCTCTCTCTCTCTCTATGTAGATTAGAAGATCTCTTCATATTGCAAGACTAAATGGAACCATGAGAAGTCGCCCATCATGTGATGATGGCTAATAGATAAATTCATGTGTGTTGTGGCTAAAGTCATCATAAGTGCATAATAATGGTAAAAGTCTAGGAAATGTATGACAAAGACCAATCAGGAAAGATATGAACAAAATTAATAGTCCTAAAGGGTAGTTAATACCAAATCTGGGGTTTGAAGGATAAAGTATCTTCCAAATGAGTAATCAGTTGCCATCATAAGCTAGCTACTCAAGTATGACTAGAGACAAATATAATGACGTGTCACGTCATATGTGTTAACAATAATTGATCTTTATTATTAGGTTATAAAATGTGCCACATTAACATACATCATGCCCAAATTAATTACAAGTCAATTCTAAAGACAACTTAACAAGGCATTCAAGAGAATATCAATCAACATGAAAACTATAAAAGCAACTTGTTGAGCACCAAATTCATATTTTACACTTACAATATTTCAAACAACTAATCTTAAAGAAGAGTGCTACATTTTCCCAAGTAGAGAGAGTCAATGATTTGCCTTTCATATATTGTTCATCAGTAGATGAATCATTTAGGGCAAAAGATCAAATGAAGTGATCTCAAGTTATAATGCCTTTATCTAAAGTGTAGAAATAAGAAATAGGCATCAGTCTTACACTTTGACAAATAAAGTTTCATGATCTTGAACTATTTGAGTTTGTCTAAGCTATTGAACAAGATCTTTTCCTTTCAGACCCCATGCAAGTGCAACCTCTATCTCTCATGTTACCACATAAGTTTTAGAATATAGATGTAAAATGATTGATATGCATACTAACTTTTAGTGATATGGGTGAGCTTGTTCACTCATTCCTCAACTGGTACAACAATGACAACATCTACCTTTCCCCAAATGTCACTATTATGATCAATACATCAATAATGGCTAGAGAAATTATGATTCCTATATAAGGAGGCTATTTACACCTTACAAATAAAAATCACCTCCACTTCTTTAGGATGTTAGAGACACCTATGTCTATAGATCCCATGACATACCCATCAAATATATTCCAAATGAACTTGTGCATATTTTGGCTGAATGCATAACCCACTAGTTTTGACAAACCACTCAGTCTAAAAACCAAAACAACTAAGGGTGTCATTGACATCATGTATAATATGATTCATCACAATGAGTAGTTCAACTAACCTGAGTTCTTTGTGCAGGAGCTCATCACCATCATTGAGAAACTTCACATGATTGCCAACCAAACTTCCTAGTTTTAGTTTCTCATCTTTCTACTTTGTTTCACATAATGGAAGTCCCCAGAAGGATAAATACATATAGACACTGACTATTATATTGAATAAAAATTCCATAATATGATCTAGACATAGGAAAGTGTAACCCTTGCTCATCAAATTAAGTTTCATCAATGGTGGGAGGAAAGCCTATATCTCATTACAACACATCCCTAAGTCCCACTTGATGTCATGAAATACTTTGGAAAACATGAAATTGTTACCAAGATACCAAAAGGTATCATAATTTGGATTCATAAGTTTCCAAAGTCATCATTTGGCTCTCTATCATATTTCATCAACATATCCATGATAAAATTAGAGGTAGAGAAATAAAAAAATTATATAGCTAGGAGAGCCACACTACTACATACAATACCCCCAACATAACATTTCCATTAGAGAAACAAGTCAAGGCCACTACATGACAACCATAAAAGGGAATATGGAAATCCTTGGTCAAATGATAACCCTCTCCTTCACAAAGGTAGAAGACACGTAGTAGTATGACTTGGCTTGATGATCCAAAGGTGCTTTGGATTGCAAGTAGTTATGACTTGCTACAAATGGGAATTGATGAGCAAGAAGTTTGAGAGGTCATCATGGAAGACATGGATAGTGACTTAAATGAGAATGAATATGAAAAAGAATTATATTTCTAGAAATTTTTGTACATAATTTAATTGAAAAATAAGGTACCATCAAATATGTGGGTTAAAATCCTACCTTGCCCTTCCTTGATCATAGTGGATACTATAGGACAAGAGACCAAGTGCATGAAGATCATTTTTGAGTTATTTTAAGTGCAACCATTTAAAAATTTTGCTACTCCAAACCCTATTTCACCTTTAGCCAAGAGTCCTCCAAAAGAAATTGCTTGATGAATGAGAACTTGATGAGAGACTCAGGGGTCCCTTACTCTAGAGGAATAAATCATAGCTTTCACATTTCATGATGAGAACTTTGTGAAAAAATATCCTAATATAAATTAAACACCATCTAAGGAAGGATAAGTCACCCTGAATAAGAAGAAGTCATATGTTTCAAATGACACTATGTGACAAAGTGACACACTATCAGTTCCTAAAGATCTACTCATAGCTATTAAGGAGTTAGTGTCATATCAACTAATAACAAAGGAATAATAGGCCACATAGGAAGAAGTAATGAGGTCTATAAAATGATTCATATGCTAAGATTAGAAAAAATGTCAAAAATAGGAGGCATAACAATAGGAAGAAGCTCAGTGACAACATCAAGTTGGAGGACAAAAGTAGGCTAAAGAAGTTGAGGCCAAGAAAAAGGTTGAAAACATAAAGGCTCTTCACAAGCAAGTTGTTTAAGGACACACAAAAGGAAAAAGAAGCTAAAAATGCAACCAAACAAGCTGAGACACAAGAGGTGCAAAAATAAAAAGAAACTATAGACATTGAAGCTCAGTGCAAACAATCCCAAGTTGATGTGATTGTTTCTTAACAATGAGATGATGAAGCTGCACAAAGGCAGAAATAAGAAGAAGCTAAAGTCCTTAAGTAGTAAAAATCCTAGGCCTAGAGGGATAGAGTAACAAAAATACATAGTCAAGTCATAGGCATAACATGAAGCACAAGTAAAAAACAACATATAACAAGAAATAATTATTGCACTCGATGTACAAATAGAGCATAAGGAAGTAGAACAATGAAAATAAGTAGAGGAGGAAAATAAAAAGTAGGATGATGTGCAACCATAAAATTAGGAGGAACCACTAGAAAATGTTCAAGAGGATGTGGTGGAGCAAGCACCACACAAATAAAATGCACCAAGGGATGCACACTTAGTTGTCTACATTTTATTTTGCAGGAGTGTGTCTATGGGATGTTCCCATTGTAGCTACAAGGCACACTAATTTTTATATTCCTATTGCAATCATGCCACATATCAACCCAACAAAAACAATGAGTACTTTGGCCATCATATCACTATAGTAACTACATCCTTAGATGTTTTTCACTTACCTTTATTAAAATAATTAGAGGGTGCTACCGCTTTTCAAAAATCAATTGCACAAAAGGCCATATCATTGGAGTAGGAGGCTGAAAAGTTTAGAGCACAAAACATTAATCTTTGAGGCCACTTATAATAAGCTAAAAATATCATACAAGATACCTTCCCTAAATTGGTCACATGAGTCATCGATGATCAAGTAATGTCTGACTAGTGTAGATTAAAAACCATCATTTCTCAACTGACAATAGAGTGGTGCATTGCACATAAGTTGTGGGAACTCAGTTCCTTTGGGTAAGGCATCAAAGAAGAAGTTGAGACACTCATCACTTTATTGAAAGGGTATCAATAAATTCTGGAGGTTATTGTGATACAAGCATAACAGGTTGCATAAAACATGCTAGACTAGAAGCAACACCTAGATGCAACACTGGCTCATTTGAACTTAGATTTTGCTAAGGCCACTACTACTAAGGCAACATTGGTGAGCTACACCATACTAATTAGGGATATGGACATTGAATTTCAATAATCTTCAAACACCAGAGATAATGTGAGGGTTATTCTCTTGGATTGGCAAAGCCTAATTGTTCAGAATTATTTCACAGGACTTCATGCATAAAGGTATATAGATAAAATGAAGTAACTTAGCAGTGAGATTCAAATGTGGGTCATAAACACTAAGGATATATGAAACTAATTGATAATTTTGATCTTTCATATTTCATAGGCTATAAAACCCCATTGCACACATTATTGAGGTTAATCCAGAAAGTCATGCTAGATTGGATCACCTACAAAAAATATTTGCCACCATTCACTAGATCCATTGCACAAATCATCGACACTCTTTCTTATGTACCACCATCACAACTTTAGTAGATCATATTTCAATGTAAAGCTCTTTAGCTACAACCCAAGGATACATCTGTGATAACTCCATCTTCATCCATGCCACCTCTATCTAGTTAGGTACTACATAATATAGTTTTTTAAATTTTTGGGATGCCATTTTAATTAGGGAAGATAGTTTGATAAGTGGGGTTGATATGGCTGGAAACTAGTAAAGGGAGGCCACCTAGTTATGTCAACCTATTGAAAACATATAAAAGGAGGTAGGTTGGTATGATACTTAGTTGAAAACTCAAAAGGGCAGATAAGTAGTATGCAAGAGGTGAAAACTAGAATTTATGCTTTGAGTGATTACTTCGAATCTTACTAGGTCCATCCACTTATTTTGATTTCCTATGATCAGATCAAGTCAGAGCTCTTTGTGACATTGTCATAGGATGAGACAATAGTTTAAGTCTAGGAAAGTGTTAGTAGAAGAACAAGGACTATAAAATTGTAAAGTGTAATTGTTTGCCATCTGTGCGTAATGCACTCATGTTATTGCAAGTTAGTTCATTTTATCCTTTCATCAAGAAGTTATAATAGGTTGGAAGACAAAGAGACTCCTTTTGGTGTCAAGCTCAGATAAAAGCTGGAAAGTCATAGATATGTAAGTGTCTATATATAAGCTATTATTTATAATAAGAAAGGGTTTTGTATTCAGAAGAGATCGATATAGATTTAATGGTTATGGTTACCTTTATGGTTTTTTTATTTTTGCCTTAAGTAGGATTCATTATGTATAGTTATGGTTATTTCTTTTGTGATTTTTTTTGAATGCCCTTTCTATAGTTGAAATTGTTATTGCTTTTCATTAGCATGATATTGTAGGATAAAAATGTACTTTAAATATTCCATTCATTTTTTTCCTTCAAATTCTTTCATAATTAGGCATGTGACTATGAGTTTATTGCATAAATATCCTCATCCTTAGCATGTTTTGATGATATATCAGGAACCTCTGCTAACAATTGTATAGGTAAGCTCATTTTCCCTCTATTCTTTGTTGCCTTCACTTGTTTTACTAGGATGTCATATTTTTAATTTTTTTCATATCCATCTTTTATACTTATTTAACCATGTTGTGCCCTTTATTTTTATTTTTATTTTTTTTATAAATACACTATATGTAATATGAATAATGGGATTTCATTTAAATTACATTCCATGTATTTATAAACATTTAACTATCTCTAAATAGATGTAAGATATAAAACATTAAATCACACCTAATTATTTTTTTAAATTGCAGTGATAAATGATGAAAGAGGTTTAGAAGAATATCTTGATTATTGTGTAATATGGAAATATTCATGGGTATCTAGGAGTGTGAAGTGGGTTGGACCAATAAGATGAATCTAAACCAAAAAAATTGGGGCAAATATAGAATTATCAAGTTCAATTTTGGGGCCCCAATACTATAGAGAGTACAATTATGGGAAGTAAAAGATAGGAAAAAACTTTTTGGATGGATACATTTTTCATATCTAGTGCTCCAAAAACCTCCCTCAATTTTCTCAAAATTCTTACTAGTCACTAGGAGATTACACATCTTTAAATCCTAACTAGGCAACCAAACCTATAGATAATAAGGAAAATAATTTATTTTGGGGCATGTGTTCAAGGATAACCACATTTTTAATCATTGTATACTTATTAAGCCCCTAAATTATGTAAAGGATCTAAAAGAACACAAGTAAATGCAATAATCTTTTGATCAGGAATGTAGACACAAAAATCTAGTCACAAATACTTGACAATGTTAATTCTTGACACATTTCAAACTACATGACTTGCACAAATATACATGACTCTTATTCACCATTCATCTATGTGTGGGCTTGGCCCTTTGTTTGCCATAAATATTGTACATAACTTTCAATGTCAAATTCTCAAGCTATCTAAAATCACCTTGATACTATCCCCAATAGAGGACAACTATTTTTAATGTCCTTAGAAAGGTTTGCATTACATAGATTGTGACACAATGCAACCCTATCCACTTATAACAGTCGCATCCTATTCCAAATAACAACTAGTTTTTAAAATTCAAAACATCCTTTTGTGTCTTCCCACCTATTTCACATGATCGATTAAAAGAAATCATCAAAGGATTCACCTATAAATAAATGTCAAGGGTCAATCATTATCTCCATTTGCTATTCACTCGGTATAAGCATATACACTTCGATGCATTGAAGGAACATATCATATTTCACCCAAATTATAAGTCATTGAGAAGGATCAATCATAAGATAAGTCAAGAGACTTATTAAAGTAAATCACGAGCTATTATTATCAAGTGTCTAGGCCTTCTTCTAGCTGCATACACAATTAGAAGAATATAATTGTACATTCACTCTAGGTGGGATAACTACGTGGGCTTTATTTCCCTCCTTGGAGCGATGGATATGTAAGAAACTATCAATCATCAAGGGGGTGGTTGAGTTCAACTCAACCCGTTGCACTCTCCTTTTTTACTTCTAGGTTTTCAAGTTATCAAATTACCCTAAGGTTTTCAAATACAAGAGAACATAATCATTGATTTATATGAAACCAAACCCTAGTTGTAATATATCAAATTACTCAACATCTATATGCAAAAAAGGCACAATAATCACTTTGTATGCATAATCAACTGGGACAAGTCCAGAGTCAATAGACTCAGGTGCATTGTGTCATTGTCTTTTGACAATGGACCTGTCTATAAACATATCATGCTATGTCACTTACTTATTCTTATTTTCTTGGTCTATTCCTATCAAAAACCTATCACAGTCAACTAAGATAAGTCTTAGGTCCACAAACTAAGGTGTAATATGTCATCGTCAACTTACAATAAACCCATCCAGATTATTTTTTCTAATTTTGTGCTTGATATTGAGGCTGCATAATCACCTCTAATTTTGATTTTCATAATTAAAACAATCAACAAAGATCATCATGCAATATAAGTATATTTATTTTTAGTACTTTCCTTAAATAATAACTTTTTTATATTTATAAATTTGTCAAAATCAAAATAGTTAAATATTATATGTCTTTAGCACTCAAATATTACTAGTTTTACACCTATGTATAATAAACATAATTAATACACTTAGTGTTTTATCAGAAATAGGGTAAAACAACTAATATGATGAAATGTATTACAAATAAGAATTTTAATGCTAAGATGAATGCTCTCTAAAAAAATCTAGGATGCCTGTAAATGATCAATAAATTGACGTGATAATAAATGTTAGACGCTCTTTTAGACTTCCTTTAGATTTATTTGGATGCCTAAATACACTAAGACATCTAAGTATTTTTAGATTTATTGGATTTAAATTAAAACCCTATTAGTGCACAAACTAACACCAAATGGGCAAAAAAGTAGACAAGATGGGATCAACACCCCTGAGAGACCCCAAAGGATAAGAAACCCAAAGCCACTAGGAACGTATTATGGGTGGGCCACTACAATAGTAGGAAAAAAAGAGGGAAGATAGAGAAGAAATAGGAGAGATAAAAAAGAGGGGGAACTCAACAAAAAAATGCCAATAACACCTAACTTAGACCAATAATCAACAAATACATAGACACGCTAAAATATTCTACAATTAATAAATTCCTAAGGGTAATTTTTAGGTGTATACATAATGCCCCACTTTGATGTGTTTATACACACACATATCAAAGTAAAACAAGCATGATATAAATATAAAATTTTGTGTCCTATAAGCTCACAAAACAAACTCTAATGTACCTATGAATCTTACAAGAACAATTTCACATGGATAAGTGTCAAAAATAGTAGTCTACTAGAATTTGGAAATAAAAAACTAAAAATAATACCCCTAGGATTGAAGATGTAATGGTTCCTATGTGAGATCACATGTCTTCATATTTGTGTTAAAGCATGTATACATTTATGAGTACAAATTTTAGTGATGAAAATCAAGTTGAAACAAAATTATGAGCACTATAAAAAATAATTCTAAATAAATTTGATGTAAAATATTTATGAGGTAGAGTTAGAAACCCTTATTAAATATGGGCCTCCATATCTATATAAAATCTGAAGTACTAAAAATTAGATGTTATGAACTTGCCTACAAAAATAAACCAAATGAAAGAACAATATGCAAAAATGGAATAGATTACTCAATGAACTTAGAATTAATTACAAATATTGATTATTTTTAGTTATCGTGAGCCTATTCAAGGAGGAAATATTTTTCAAAGCAGAGCTCATAATACAAAATATAGATGAATCTTTTTCCTTCCTTATAATTTTAATATATAAGCATTACAACCCTAACCCTAATATCTTTGTAACACTAACTATAATACTCAAGGGTTGGCCTTATGTAGGCACCCAAGTTAATTGCTAACTATTCTTATTGCTTAATGGTTAACCTTACATGGAAAGGGCTGCTTCAGATAATTAACTAACTAAGACTATTATAATGTAAAAAGAATAATAAATGGTTAGGATATCAAGGTCCTAACATGTCCTCCCCCTTCAAAAATATTTTTCCTTAAATTTTGAGTTATGGGAACTTATATTAAAGTTGTTATAGAGTTTCCCAAATGGTGTCTCCTAGTTGCATGCCCCCACCATTAGACCAAAATAACAATGATGGTGTGGTTGTGAAGTAAGATTGTATGTTTTCTAAAAATAGCCTATGGTTCATAGAATAATGGAGCTCTATTCATCCAACTCATAAAGGATCCTCTGAACCTAAACACGGTGTCCAATGAATTTCATAAAAAATGATACATGTAAGACTATATGAATCTTGGAAGATAAAGGTAGGTCTAATTTATACACAACATTCTTGATTTATTGTAGCACTCAATAAGGTCCATAAAATATAGGAGCTAACTTTTGATTGCCTTTAAGCTTCGAATAAGTCTACTTATATAGATAGAGGCATATAAAAATCATGTCTTATACAAATAATGAGTACTCTGAATCGTGTTTATATGCTTGATGCTTCATATGATTCTAAGCTTATACGAAATTATCTTTTAGAGTCTGAAGTAGAGTCTCTAGGTGGCATAGAGCTAAGTCAATTTCCTAAACTTTATATTTTACTAAAAGGTAGGATGCGAGAGATTATGGTGGTTGGCCATACATAGCTTCATATCATGTCATCTTGGTAGAGGTGTGGTAAGAAGTGTTTTACCACTATTAAGCAAGAGGTATCCATTTAGCCTAGTGAGTCTGTTACTTCGAAGTATAAAAACATAAGTAAATCTTTAGAAACTTGAATATAATTTTTGTTTGATAGTCAGTCTATGGGTGATATGATTAGCTCATTTTTAGTTGCATTCCTTAAAATATAAATAGTTATTTATAGAAGTTATTGGTTGAGGTGGGGTCAAAATAAAAGATAAAATAATTATGGGCATACTATGGAGGACTACTTTTTTATCCACATAAACTTAGGCCATAGTTTATGCTTTATAGGGGTAGGCTATTGAACATAAATGGGTATATTTATAGAGACGATTAAAAACCACAAAGATCACTAATTTAATGCTTGACTAGAGAAACTCATCAATCATATCAATGTGTAGACATTTAAATTTGGTATTAGTCACTTTAGTAACATCAAGTTTGGCACACTTTGACATACTTGGAATTTGCATAAAATTATGACTCTTGTACACACTTTCCCTTATACATCTACCCTACTTATTTATTAACTAGCCCAATTTACCTAATAAACATATTCATGATCACCTTATTATATGAAAGTACCTTCTATAATCCTAAACAAAATGTCTACATATCTTAGATCACTAGTTTTCACTCTCAGGATAGTACCGATAATAGTCAAATAGTTACAATTTATCATAAGCATTTGCCTCTATCGATAGTGTCTAAGAGCACTCAATAAATATTTTTCAAATTGGGAACTCTCCATTAATTTGGCCTATAAATGTTTAATGGGTTGATCATATAGGAAATATCAAAGAGTCACCTATGAAATCAAATCAATCATAAGGTCATCTTCACTTGGTGAACATATTGGGAAGTCCTAACAAGATTGAGAAATCCATTATCACTTTCTTAAGATATTATCACGAAAGCATACATATCTAAATATCCCTCAAAAGAGTAGTCCTAGATTCAATTTTTAATACAAACAAAGGTCAAAGTTGCATGGTTTTAAGTGTCAAAAGCCAAATATTGCATTATATTTTGATTGATGATGATGGTGCACAAACACATCTAGGTGGGAGAATTATGTATGGTTTGAGCCTTATTTATATTATAATAACATACACAATGCACAGTCACTCAATGAGGAATGGTTGGGGCTATCCAACTCAACATATTAACCCATTTTTCAATGGTCACATTGAGGTTAAAAGTGTGACTATGGTTTCAAAGGAATGAGAAATAAAATAATGATTAACACATAAGAACAAAAGAGAGCACACACACAAGGTGCATCTATAGTTGTATCCATAATGGTTTGAGGTGTCATATACTTATACTATCAATAGGGAAGCTATTGACAATACTTGGATAATATTGGTTGCCATAAGGGATTCAATTTTGCTAGAAAAGTCTTCACTAGGTTTGAGCTTATATTTCCTAAGCTAAGTAGTTACAGAGCATTTTTAGGGATAGTGATGAACACAATGAGCAAAAAAAAATATGACCTAAGTATCTCTCTTTCATAGTGATTTATCAATTTCTAATTATCTAAATGTAATATCAACCTTCCCTTTTACATTCAGATTTGTGTGATTATTTCTTTAAATACATAATCTGAATACTCATAATTTTACTTCATTTATATCACATTAATAAAAAAAAAAGTAAAACATTTTAGTGAACCTTATCATTAAATCAAGCACGAGAATCCATAGGTCTCTTATAACTTAGGGTTTTAACTTTTCTTAGGGTTTTAGATTTATCATGCGTCAAGATTTGAATTTTAGAGTTGATTTATGATTTTCCATTAATAAGTAATAATCTATACATTTTTTCGTAGCCTTTCTTGATGTATTCATGAACATATTATATGCCATCTCTTATACACAAAAATTATCTTTCTCAAAACATTTAAATTTTTATTTTAATGAGTATATCTCATTCCAAGGACAAATTTAAAGTATAAATACTTAGTTTCAAAACTTTGTACATTACCTCAAAAACTATTCAAAAACTTTTATGTACTTTAATAAATTCCAAAGTTCCCAAAGTTTGTGAAATTTGTGAAGTTCCTAAATTTTATTTTGGACATGAAATGCTCTAAGTACTTCAGGTGCCTACAATGTGTGAGATGCAATAAGTACATGAAAATAATGAAGTGAGCATGACGATCAAGAATAGGGTAATAATCTAGATTAAATAAAGTGTTCACATTTGTCATTAGGTGCTCAAAATACCTAAAGTTACCAAGATATGTGAACGATGTGAAGGGGGAAAGAGAAGTTTTAAACAAGGCACAATGAACAAAATTTGATAACTTTACCATGTCCATTAGAGATCCATAAGGTATCAAGGGTTTATAAAAGATGAAAATGAAGTGAAGTATGTGAATAATTGGTAGTTGGAGATAATAAATCGTTAGGGCATTTTTAACAGCTGTATAAGTTAACACATGGTTCCCAAAACACAAATTTTTTTTGCAATCCTCATTGTGGTGCTCGTTGACCTTCAAAATATCCTACATCATTCACATTTTGTCATTATTACTTGTATGTCTAGCCTCAAATCTCATAACTTCATGTAAAATTATTTTCCCCTTTATTATTTGTCATCCTCATCATTGAATCGTGCCCTTGGCCATTCGTAACATCATCTTGCTCATTTTCATTCTATCAACTCCAACGGGTTAGTAAGCTTTCTCACCTTTTTTTTCCTTCCCCTATACTTTTTATCCTTCATTTTTTATGCCCACTTTATCCTAATCATCTATTGATCATTCCTTTGGCATCCTCTTGAGTTTTGGTCTTTTTTAAAGCTTTCTAGAACATTTCACATTTTTAAGGTAAAATGAGCACCTTGAACCTCCAGATGAGTAGTACAGTCTCTAAAATTGCTTTCAAGGGGCAATTTTCACACTTATGGCCTTCACTTTACATTCACTCAAGCACTTTCTTCCTCTAGACTATGCATACCAAAATTTAAAGTTGCTTACAAAAGCTACCTTTTGCACCACAAAACCTACAAAGATGAAATTCAAGTATATGGGCTATAAGCACATCTCTACCTTGGAGATTGATGTTCTAGAGATCAAATACTAAAAAATTATCCATATTTTTCTAGAGGAGTTTTGGGATAGAATGAAGGAGAGAAAACACTCAACCATTAAGTAACATATTTTTAATAGTAGGCTCCCATAAGATGCTACATTTTTGACCTCAATTCAATGCATCGACTTGGTCAAGACTATAATCTAGAGACCAGGGAGGTATGAACAATGGAAGATGTGTTAATGTCCAAATTGGATGGCCATTCTCTAAACATTGCTCTTGAAATTATCCCTCATGAAGGTGTTGTGTTAATTAGTAAAGATATTACATAACAATGTTGGAACCAAAATACAAGAAAATTTATCAACATGGTTGACCAGACCTGGTTGAAGAAGAAGATAAATGGTCTTTTAAACTCCTAAAATATCACCACAAATTTGAATTTCATGAGTATCTACTTGATGTGATCAATCTATTTAATTTCATGAATAAACATGTGTGATAATGTACATCATATGTAAGGGTAAACAATTCATGGATTGAGGTTACATTATCAATGACACCTTACATAATAAACTGACAACACAAGAGAACATCAAGAGTTTCTAAATGACTTCTTACTTATTATATTCAATTACAGTCTTGAGATCATACCCTAGTCTCACTATAGAGGGATAATTTATCCTAGGAATAATCATCTATGAATATTATCCTCCTAACACCTTTGAAAATGGGAATAATCACTTCAAATGCATCAATGACATGTTTCTCATGATTTTGGTGAGGTGTTTGAATGGAAATACAATAATTAAAATTTCCAATGAATCAACCAAAATTAATTGACCATTATGGAAGTTATTTTATATAGTTCTAAAAATTCACCTATATCAAAGCAGGCATCTTTGATGGAACTCCATACTTACTTCCTAGGTATGCCAAAGATAAATTTCTCCCTTAAAACTTTGGTGATAGCTAAGAGAAATACATAAGAGGTGTAGATAAAATTATATCATTGGGATCCAGTTTCCTAATAGTTTTAAAAATTCACCTATATCAAAGTAGGCATCTTTGATGGAACTCCATACTTACTTCCTAGGTATGCCAAAGATAAATTTCTCCCTTAAAACTTTGGTGATAGCTAAGAGAAATACATAAGAGGTGTAGAGAAAATTATATCATTGGGATCCAGTTTCCTATTGAAGTAGGTCACTATGTTTACATAACAGTGCTTGACATGCAAAATATTGAGACAAAAATAATTCATTTCCTAATGCAATTCCATATAAAAAGTTTTATTTTTTTATAGCAAGGACTTCATAAAGAATAATCTCAAGTTGGTCCTAGCTATTATCATGAACCTACTATTGAATATTTGTGGGTTGATTATGATGATGAATATGAAGTGAGGATAAAAAATTATACAAGAATGAGAATGGAAAAATTATAGGGATTTAAATTGGAATGGGTCACTAGGGGGATAGTTGATGATTAAAGTTATTTGTAAGACCCCTTATATAAAAATAAGTTCAATTTCATACCTTTTCCAACATGAATTGGTCATCTAAGGGGGTGTCAGACTTAGATGCATGCACTCAAATTTTTATATAGATCGAAAAAATGGGTTGAAAATAGTGTAGTAGATTTCAAAGGAACAAACATCTCTAAGAGTGTTTGGACCTCAAAAGGTTAGAAACAAACAACTATACCAGTGGTGAAACCACATAACTATAGTTATTTTTCTCACCCCCCATAATAAATTGTATCAATGGGAAGTGGAGGTGATGAAAAGGATCGTAATACAGGGAAATTGCCTAAAAAGAGTCATGGGAGAGAATCATCATTGAGAGATAAATTTCCCTTCAAGAGACCACCTACCCATCCTATTCTACCAAGTGAATTTCTTTCCACTTAGACCCTATATTCCTTCATATTGATTGAAAACATAACTCTCCAATTTTTGGCATTAAACTAGGGTCTTACCAAGTGCCTCATACCCTGCTCCACTTTGTGATAATCAAGAACATTCACCTCATGTACCCCTTGTACCTATCTCTCCACCTCAAAACCAACCCAATCCTCCTAAATAAACTCTTTATGTTCTTGATATTCAATTTTTTGAGTCTTCTAGTGAACATCATTTACTTGGATACATTAACTCTTATGCAATAAAAAACTACTATTAAAGCTATTGTACTTAATTTCAATGTATTAGTAAATATTTTATAGAGTTTGTATGCAATCAAAAATGTATTATGTCTATAAATCAATCCTAACTCGGAGAAGATAGATCATATCATACACTTCTAATTGGGGACACATTTATTAAGTAGGAACATGACCAATATGGGGATTTGTTAGACCCGATTAGTGGATCTCTTATCACAATATAGTATGTTAGGGAGGGTTCCAAAGCCTCCAGTCAATCACAATCATACAGTAACCCTAAGGGAGTCCTATGTTTTGATATCTCACTAAACTAATAATAAGTAAAGTAAAAGTCTAATCTAGTGCTCACCAAAGCTTGTGGCATAAAGTGGGGGTTAGAAACAATACAAGTAAACATGCATAGAGGACATATACTCAGGTTAAAGTATATAGAATCCTAATGCATGGAAGATAAGTACAAAGTCATATATATCTAATCTTATAAAGGAGGAATAAATTTAGGAATACTTACCTTTGAAGATGAACCCATTGAGCCTCAATCTCTCCCTTGGCCAAGGTGCTTTCCAAGAGGTTGTTGTGGTATGTAAGGATGATAAGGATAAATTAACTCTAGTTTACACAACCTATTAATGTATCCAAAATACTTCTCCACAAGATAAGATCTATATCTCTAAAGAAAGTATGAAACCCTAAGCTTGATCCTCAAGTAGAATGGTGGATAAACAGATGCACAATAGCTCTTACTTCTTTTTCTATTATCTAAACAATGGTAAAATTAACTTGTATATATAGGTGGATTTGACTCTAAACCCTTCTAAATATCTCTGCCAACAAGGTTAACCCAGTCGACCTAGCACAATTTTGGACAATAATTCAGTAGGTCATGAGCTAGGTCAACTAAGATCCAAACTAGTTCCTAAGTGAAAATCACCTAAAATGTATAGGGTTAACCCATCGACCTAGTACAACCGACTGTCAAAAGGGATTTAAGGTGAGGAAAAGGAGGATAAAATTTGGGAAATAATTGGAGAGGGTAAATTAGAGAATAACAAACTTATGGAAATGGTTTTCAAGATAAAAGTGTGTAGATAACAAGTGGAAAAATGGATAACAATCCTACGAAGCACCAATGGTCTACCCACCCCTTTCCCAATGCGCCCCTTAAGGCATACACTCAAATAGATTGAGACTAGATAGGTTCCTATAAGATACAAAGTGTTTGTATGTGATAAAGGTTTGAAAATATTATGTGTATATAGATTCCACCTTCAAATAAGGTAAATATCACCTCAAGATTGGTCTTTGATTCTTTAGGTGCATAATTTTTAGAAATAGTACAACCACTCACTAGTAAAAATGAGAAAGACATGACCTTGTCATATTATAGATTGAATAGAATTAATATGGAGGAGTTGAGTCATGAGAGTGATATTCATAATTTCAAAGAGTCTTGTTAGGTTGTGGAGCTAAAAGCTTCATTGATGCAGACATGGAGAAGGCCATTGGAGGAGTTGTTGGAGTGTCACAGACACCGACGTCGGTCAGGCCAACCGACGTCGACAGGAAGGAGATAGGAAGCAACTGATGTCGGTCAGTAGTCAACTGACATCAGCGACCCCCAGGCAGGCAGGAACCGACGTCGGTCACCTGTGTGGTTTGACTGCGAGTTTATTACGGGCAGTTGGTTGACGAACCAAGTGTTTGCATGTTTAGAGCTAATTTTAGACTGAGAGCTATGGATCTAATTATTGTAATTAGATGTCTAATTATTGTTTGGATGAGATCTATATATTAGACTCATGGTTGTATTGTAAACTTATGCTAGAGAGTAAGAGAGCATTATTATAAGCTCCTTCTGTGTGTGTGAGGTGAGCAATGGTGTGTTCCTCCTAGTGCCAGAGTACCAAGGTGGGTGCTGGATTGGAGAATCAACAGGGTTCTTCAGGAGTGTATGATCTTGGTCATCAGGTGAGCATGGCTTCTATAGGAGATCTACATGGTAAGTAAGATCATTGATATGCAGGTGTATGTGTGTGCAAGGTCAAGGTTCACAGGTGTGCAGAACCAGATTGATTTGCAGGTGTGAAAAGTTAGAGAGGACAGCAACACAACAGGGAGCAGTATCAGGTAGGATCTACTTGGAGTACAGGTGTGTACTCAAAGCATAGAGGAAGGCAAGGAAGATCCTTCCATAAGTAAGGTCTATTGAGGTGTAGGTTGTTGCAGGTTCAGGGGAGATATACTTGAAGTACGTTTGAGTACTTGTGGAGTGCGTGGAGCACTTGTGGTGTGCGTGGAGCACAAGTGTAAGGTGAACACCAACTCAGTGTTTGAGTTGGGTGTTGGGACCTAAGAGAGAGAGATTTGAGGAGAGAATTACTATTTACTTGAGGTGTGGGAAGCCTCTGAAGAGGTGGTGGAGAAGAAGTGGCATCTTCTTTATTGTATTCTTTTCTATAAGAGTTTTAATACAAGCTGTGTATTGTCTCTCATATCTTGTGTTATTTCTGGATTCTAGTTACTTGTTGATTCTGGTTAATTCTACATATTAAGTTGCTTGTATTTGGTAATCAATTGTGTGCTTCCGGTTATTCATATCCCAACACGTGGTATCAGAGCTAAGGTTACAGGAAGCGGTTTTGTGTTTGGTTACAGGTCACTCTCAGGGGTTTCTGATTGAGTGGGAGTAGAGCAATGGCAGATCAAAGTAAGCTAAGAATGGAGGAGTTGAAAAGCACAAATGGTCACTTACGGTCCGATGGAAAGAAAGAGCAGGTAAAAGAAGATTGTTGGTTTGTGGAAGATCAACAAGAAGGAACTGAAGAAGCAGATGTTGCAGGGGATGTGGCACAGGATGCTCTGGGAGGTTTCTTGGATAAAGTTGAATCTTGGATAACAAATTTGGTTGCCTCTTTCCATGTAGCCCCAGGTAGAGGAGCTGGTGAGCCTTGCCAAAGAATTGGCAAAGGGGAAGTGAAGCTAAAATTGTAGGTGGCCAACACACGGGTGTTGAAGGAGGTCATGCAGGTCCCAGGTTTGGAGATATGGCTAATTTCTTTAGAAAGGTTGGGTGATGAGAGATTCTCAATAACTCTCATAGTGGATACACTTGAATTAGTTGGTGGTAAGAAAATAGGTACTCTTTATCTACTTATTTATAGTACTGATTCTTCTTTTGTTGTGGAGACGTGGCTTTGTAGGCTTGGTCACATGAGCAGGAAGGAGATGCATGTTCTTAAGCAGAAGATAGATATATTTGACAGGCTTAAGAATTGGATAGCCTTGGTGTTCTTGGAGGAGATGGTGGACAGAGTTTAGTGGATGTGGCTGGATACTTCTGAGCAGGGCAGTTTGGACATGGGACTTGATTTAAAGGAGCTCGCGGGTAAAAAGTCATCACTCACAGGAAAACACAGGTACCAGCGTCAGTAGGAAAATTGACGTCAGCAGTAGGTAAGACTGACGTCGGTCACGAGGACCAACATCGGCAGAAGGAGGACATCGACGTCGACAGGGTTGGTAGTCAGGGCAAGTGCAGGAACCGACGTCTATCGGATGTAGACTGTGTGGTGATCGAGGTCAGTCACTATAACAGATTTTGGGTGGATAGCAAGCTGTCAAGGAGTCTCAAACACCCATATGGAGAACTGAAGACATAATTAGGCCTCAAATTCATTGTTCCTTTTCTTCATACTAGTTGCTGACTGCAGAGTAGGAAGGATCCAGGAAATAGTGGGAGCGTGGCAGGTATATGAGGCAGAACCAAGCAAAGACTTGGTAGGGTTGCCAGCAGGTATGAAAGCATAGAGACAAATGGATACCTTAGTTGAAGAATAGAGAGAACAGACACGTGAGATAGAAGACCAGGGCATATGGTCTTGAGGAGCTGCAAGATAGTGGTACAGGGTTTGACAAGTGGAGGATGAAGCATGGCTTTAGTCAATGTCAGGTAACTATTGTGGTTTGTCTTACCAGGTGGATGATGAGTCATGACATCATTTTGTTACTGTATGTGGATGGTATGTTTGCTAGCAAGATTGTACATACAGGGTTTTGCTGAGCTAAGGGTAAGATTAGTTTAGTGGTTTGCTATGAAGAATTTGGAGCAGCAAAATTCTTCGGCATGGGAGGCATGGGAGATCACATGTTGATTTTGTCTCCAGTGGGAGCTGATGTGAATCAGGTGTTGGTGAGGTTTATTACGTAGGATGTAGAACCGGAGCACACTAAGGGCTAGACAGTTTAGTGTTTGAAATCACATGAGGTCTGGTATAGACCTGAGTTTGCCCAAGCAGTGGGTGTTGTCAAAGAGTTAGGAGCCAATTCAGAGAAGTGAGTTCTCAGGTATTTGAGAGGGACCAGCAGCAGGGATTCATGCTATTTAGGGTCAGGACTTCACTACATGGGATTGTAGGTTCGGATGCGGCAGGGTACTCAGATGACAGGAGGTACACCACAGGTTGTGTGGTGGGTTGTCTTCAAGATTGAGTTTGAAGAGGGATACAAGCCAGGAAATAGATTAGACAGGGTATAGGTATAGGTACATTACAGCTATTTATCTCTAAATGGGAGATTGTTAGGTTGTGGAGCTAAAAGCTTCATTGATGCAGACATGGAGAAGGCCATTGGAGGAGTTGCTAGAGTGTCACAAACACCAGCGTCGGTCAGGCCAACTGACGTCGGTAGGAAGGAGACAGGAAGCAATCGACGTCGGTCAGTAGTCAGCTGGTGTCGGTGACCCCCAGGTAGGCAGGGACCGATGTCGGTCACCTGTGTGGTTCGACTGCAAGTTTATTACAGGCAGTTGGTTGATGAACCAAGTGTTTGCATGTTTAGAGCTAATTTTAGACTGAGAGCTGCGGATCTAATTATTGTAATTAAATGTCTAATTATTGTTTGGATGAGATCTATATATTAGACTCATGGTTGTATTGTAAACTTGTGCTAGAGAGTAAGAGAGCATTATTATAAGCTCCTTTTGTGTGTGTGAGGTGAGCAATGGTGTGTTCCTCCTAGTGCCACAGTACCAAGGTGGGTGCTGGATTGGAGAATCAGAAGGGTTCTTCAAGAGTGTATGATCTTGGTCATTAGGTGAGCATGGCTTCTATAGGAGATCTACATGGTAAGTAAGATCATTGATATGCAGGTGTATGTGTGTGCAAGGTCAAGGTTCACAGGTGTGCAGAACCAGATTGATTTGGAGGTGTGCAAAGTTAGAGAGGACAACAACACAATAGGGAGCAGTATCAGGCAGGATCTACTTGGAGTACAAGTGTGTACTCAAAGCATAGAGGAAGGCAAGGAAGATCCTTCCATAAGTAAGGTCTATTGAGGTGCAGGTTGTTGCAGGTTCAGGGGAGATCTACTTGAAGTACGTTTGAGTACTTGTGGAGTGCGTGGAGCACTTGTGGTGTGCGTGGAGCACAGGTGTAAGGTGAACACCAACTCAGTGTTTGAGTTGGGTGTTGGGACCTAAGAGAGAGAGCTTTGAGGAGAGAATTACTGCTCACTTGAGGTGTGGGAAGCCTCTGAAGAGGTGGTGGAGAAGAAGTGGCATCTTCTTTATTGTATTCTTTTCTATAAGAGTTTTAATACAAGTTGTGTATTATCTCTCATATCTTGTGTTATTTTTGGATTCTAGTTACTTGTTGATTCTGGTTAATTCCGCATATTAAGTTGCTTGAATTTGGTAATCAATTGTGTCCTTCCGGTTATTCATATCCCAAAAAGTCTAAGGATAGATTACTAAAAATGATAGAGGAATGCAAGTCAATGCAAGAGTAACTTGAAGAGCAAATTCATATAATCATTGAATATATCAGGTCCTTCTTGAACATGAGTGATATTCCTATGTGTTCTCTCCTAGATTATATACCTATTAAGGACATTTATAAAGAGGTAGTAACTAATATCAAAAAATATAATAATCATGTCAAGGTGATGGAGACTTGGATAGAACAACTGCTAATAAATGGATTGAAATTCTTTGACTATAACAAAACATTCTACAAACTAGTGAAAGTTGAACAAGCAAATATCATTAAAGAACCAAAAATTAAGAAGAAAAAATTGTAAATATGAAGGGGTTTAGTCAGATATTTAAATGATATGGCCTATGTAGATGAAAATGTTCTCATATCAGAAGGCATATTTAGTTAGACTGAAGATAATGCCTCTTGTTTGTGGTCTTAGAATATTGAATATAAGATCAGTGCTTTGGAAGATGCTCTTGAGGATATTCATAGTCAATAAATGAAATGTGATGATATGAAATTGGAACTCCATGCCAAAATTTGGTGAATTAATTATGATATTTTAAAGGAAGAAGATTTAGAGGCATATACAGGTGTTGAACTAAAGGAGCAATTTCAAAAGTTGGTAAAATAATAATTATTTGGGGTTAACAATTTCAATTTTGAGGTGATTAATAAGTTGAGTGATATTCAAAATGCCCATTGTGAATTCAATAAGAATCTTACCAATATTTTCAAAGAACTTTATGAGATGGCAAATGTTATGGAGACATGATAACATGACTTTCAAACATTGTCATCCCAAAACATGAAGGTATAGTCACTGTTGTGAGTGAGATTAGTGATGTCAAATTGATGGAATTTCAAGATGGAGATCAAGGTGTTACCACATAGATAATTCAAAATGAGGACCTACTCAACAAGGAATCTTTTTCGAATGGAACTCCCTACAATTACATATTTTCTTCTAATTATTCATTGCACTTTTAATAATATTATTTTAATGAAAATGTATTACTTCAGTCATCTTATAATGTGAAAAAGGTGAAAATTCAAAGTAAAAAATAAGTGATTTATATTAGGATGTTAGTTATTTATCAATTATGTCTTCCTATCCTTTATAACTAGAAGTGAGATTCATTGTAACGGGACTTTTTGAATTTTCAAGTAATTTTTGGTAGAAAGGAAGATAGAAAGAAGACTTTGTGTCTATTTCTCAAGAAGTACAAATTTGTTTTCAAGAATTTGTGCCTCATTATTTTTTTGTGTAGATATGCATTATTATTTTGTTTGATGTGTAACTTTTATTGTATTTCCTGATACTATGAAATTCAATGTTAAATTGTCATCTTTAATATAAGTTATTTTTTTACATGCAAATTAAGATTCGAGTTTCCTTATTTTTTACCAAAAAAATCATATCATTTATTCCATGAAATAAAAAGTTACATCATGATTATACTTGAAACATTGATACAAATGTTTCAAATACATCCTTCAAGAGACTTTATAATTGTTCATTAACTTCATAATACCCTATCCAAGCAACAAGAATAAATTAAAAAAATGCATCTTAAGTTACTGTTGACCAAATTTTGACCCCAAGTAAAAATTGGTCACATGCTCTAAATTTAAACTTTCATAGGGTTATTATGTGGTATTGTCATGCCTTATATGGTCCCTAAAAGTCTTCATAAAACCTTATTAGCATTGTTTATGGTTAGTTTGGAGAAGTTAAGGTAATGTCCTATTTTGGTCAAATAATGGTCTAGACATGTCATAGATAGATAAGGCTTGATAAAGTGGTGTCATAGATGATTATGAGTTTATCAAAGTCATTTAATGTATTAATCATCTTCTAATAACATTTCATAATGTTTTATAGATTTTAAGGTTCATTTGTAAAATTGAAGGTGCTGAAAATGAAGGAAAATGTGATTTTTTGGCTAACTCCATTGTATGTCAAAACTCCCCAAGTGGAAAATTCATACCACACACATTAAAAGGAACTTGGAGCAATTACACAACTGCCAAATCTATCACAAAGTCAGAACAAGGTTAGAATCTTGAGTTTCAATGCCATCTTGAGGAGTTAAGATACTTGTATAAACTTGTTGAAGTCATTTATAGGTAAAAAATGTTGAAGAGGTGTCCTTTTATCTTCTACAGGTTAGAAACAAGCACGAGAAGAAGTTTGAAGCCCAATAGTTGCAAAAATATCTCTCTCTTCTCCATCACTCCATTTATAAGCTCATGAAGGCCTAATTTAATTACATGATATAGACCATACAGGTAGATTTGGATGTTAAGATTTTAGATAGAGTTTGGGACCCATATGGGATTTCAATTTATGGAATTAGTCATTGGATTTATCCCCTTAGATTTATGAACAATTGCTAAGGAGCTCGACTACTTTTTGAAGGTTCAAATCCCCATAGGCTAAGTTTTATGTTAATCTATAATAAGTGTGAAATCTTTGGTTGCATGAAACAAATTAGAGTGAGTTATCAGAGGTTTGTAGATGTACTATACACATCCATTCACCATGTTGGCATGTATGGATGGTATTTTGGCAAGAAAAGCTTCTCTTGTGCATAGTTTACGAGTGACTAGTAATATTTATGTGTTTCATGCTTCTCCAGGTGGTGTAATGCATCTAAGTAATTCTCCATTGTCTTCTACCACCATCAAAATCCATTCATATCCCTCTAATTATCTAAACATTTTGTACCAATCTCAAAATGGTCATGCCTTCATTCACCTTTTGGGACTTTGTTCTAGATGTCTTTGCATAGTAAGTTGATTTGAGTGGGTATAAATATGTGTTTCTAAAGAGTTGAGAGTTTTCAATTCCTTATATAATGTGTTTATGTAATGGAAGCAATGATATTTCTATCCTAACTTTCATTTTTTCACTTTTCAAAGTTTCAAAACATAGGGTTTCAAACCTACAGGTCTGCAACTTCAATAGAAATCCATGGTGTTAGCTAGCTCAAGTTTTATACCCAAACATGTAAGAATTGTGATAGTTTCAAGTTGAAACGTGTCATGGACAAATGAATATTTACAAATCAGTTAAAGTTAAATAAAAATGATGACTGAACTAAGAAACCTAATGCACCTATAGGAATGTGTAGGAGATAGTGAAGACAAAGGTGATAAGATGTGTTGAAAACACTCTATGGACTTGGTAATACAATGAAAAAGACACCTTAATGATTTTAAACACTATATGTGTCTTGATATATTAGAAAATACCAATTGCAAGCCACATGCTTAAACCTACCTAATAGTCACCTACAACCAGTTGAGAGGAGTGCTTTGAATAGTGAGGTTAATGAGGTCTGAAGTTTCAAGCATTGAAAGGGTCTTATTGTTTAATGAGGTAGATCCATTGAAAATTTTGAAGAGTGGTAATGGAAATCCTACAATCTCTCAAATGCACTAAGACCTCTTTAATAGAGACCTATAGGTCTACTAGATGATATGGGCTAATTTCAAGCCTAAAGAGAGGGGTAGAGTACCCAAAGAGTGTTGGATTTTGACTTAGGGAATGATGAAATTAGAAGGGACATTTAAAGATCAAAAGGAAGCATGATGAAATGATCAATGAGTTTGGTCAAGGCAGAGTTTTCAAACCCCACACATACACAGTCAGGCCTATTTGCCTTATGAGAAGTTTTACTCAACTAAGGACTTCAGGATATCGAAGGGAGGTCAAGATGATTGAACATTAATGAATGGTATGTCATAGTCCACTAGAGCCTTAGACACAAGCAATAATGAATGAAAAACATAGTCAAACCCTCTTATAGTCATACACATGCTTAAGTATATGCACAAGCCTACAAGGTAATCAACTAATAGGTGGTAAAGTGGAGTGAAGATGAGGATTTTGAGACCCTAAGTAGATGGTATGGAGTATAAACAAACATTTCATGAGGTCCTAGAGTCCTGACAATGAAGAAAAGAGGTAAGTATAATCACCTAGGGTATTTGGTGCAAGATGGCTTAAGAACCCTAAGCCTAAAAAAATGAGTTGGATAGAGACCTAATGAAAAAGATGGTGAATATGAACATTAGAATAAGTAGATATAGATGTCATAGACCTATGGAGGTCATTAGTAACCCAAGACAACTTTAGGATGTTACACACTAACCCAATTTGCTCTCAGTCCTCATATAATGCCTACTAACAACTCGAGAGGCCTATCCTCTTTTGCTTGGTACACTTAAAATATGTTGCATGGGACCTTGGGATCTTATGGGAAGTTATCTAACCTAATGTAATTTCATTTTTTGGAATTGGTTGGAGGATTCATACCTCAGGCTTTATGAATCATCCTTAATACCTTGAGGCACATTCATGTTGCCTAGGAGGCCTGTTTCAACCTAGGGAGAGAGAAATGAAATTATATGAATCCATATGGATTGGAAAGTATTCTAAATTATCTAAATCATGCCCATTACCCCATGCTATTAGATTGTATTTTTAGGTACATGATTGCATGAAATAGGCCCTAAAATACTATTTTATGCTATTTGGGAGGTCTGTATAAGGTGTCAAAGCTTCAAATTTAACATGTATAACAAGGAATAGGTTATTTAATTGAATAAAACATTTATTTTGGGTTTATAACATTTGGGAAGCATGTATATCCATATTTTAGTCTCTTGGTAAGGAGGCCTAATTGAGGCCTAATTAGGAGAGAGAAATAATAGAAAAGTACACTTCTACTCACTCTCAGGACATAAAATTTAACATGGAGATATAACGCCATATTTCATCCTCAAATATTCCTTCATATTCTCATTTCCATCCATAAAAATCTCTACATAAGGAGTGTTGTATGATTTTAGGGCTACAAGGAATGAGGCCTAATCGAGGCTTTTGGTAGAGAATAAATTATTGGGGATAGTTTGAGACCTAAAAATAGATTTTTATACTTGTGATATGAGTTTAATAGGTCATCCATGAAGATAGGATGATATAATGAAGAAGAATCCAAGTTTTGACACTTGTATGCAAGATTGGCCTAAGGAGATGAAGAGTCATCTAGACACCTAGCAGGAGAATGAAGTGATGTGTCAAAGAAAAACTAAATGGATCAGTTGAGAGGTGTCAAGAGTAGATAAAATATTTAATATAACTTGATATGACCATCAATAATGCCACTTGTCACTCAACAATGCAAAGTAAAGGGTAATTTTGGAGAGCTAGTCAAGGTGTCAAGTAAGCATTCTAACTCCCATGCCACATGGAAGGTTGGAGTATATTTAGAGGAGATACACATGGAATTTAGGAACTATTTAGGTAGTTACATAAATCCTCTCTTATTTTTAACTCATGAGACACTTATCATCTCTCTCTCTCTCTCTCTCTCTCTCTCTCTGTCTCTCTCTCTCTCTCTCTCTTTCTCTCTCTCTCTCTCTCTCTCTCTATGCTACGCCCTTCTCTTCTTCTCTCTCACTTGTGCTATATATTGAGCCTTGATTGGCTAATTTTTTAACCTCCACCTAAGTATGGAGAAGCCATAATAATTTTTTAGCTTTTGATCAATGAATAAAAACCTAGTTTACCTTCTCTATAGACTATTTCAATGTGTATGTTAGACTAGTTGATCTTGCTAAGTGATAGGTTTACTTCCTTGACATGTTATCCTTTTTAGCATTCATATTCAGTTTTGAAAGTCTCATTTTAGGTCTCTTGAAGTGTTCAAATGAAGTGTTTATGGGTTTAGTGAGTTGTATCTTCACTAGTGTCATCTCATGACCTCTTGTTTAGTCCTCATAGCTCTAACTTGTTTCACAAACCTCCATAACAAATACTTATGTAGAAAAGCAGATTTGGATTAGTGTCATGTGCAAGTTAAGATGTTGTTTGATGTGAAATTATAGTTTGTTGGTAGTGATCAGTTCACATTTGGTGCATCACCTTATTAAGTTAGGTTTATTTCATGTTTTCTCTCTCCCTTTTCATCCAAACAAATTAGCAGCATAGGTGATGAGTAATCAATAGAAATCTAGGGAGCTAGCCCTTCAATATATCAGTTTAACCATATATAGTAAACCCATAGGCCTAGGGGTAATACCATTTTTTAACTCAACTTGAGTAGGCTTGAACCAACTTTCAAAGGGTGCAAAATTGAGTGATAATAGTTACAAAATAGTTTATTAAAAACTTTAAGACCCTAATCCCGAATCCAAATCAACATAAAATTTAAAAGATCAGAAAAATACCTACTATGTATCAAAAACCATGAAATAAAAAGGAGGAAATGTTATTACATATTTAGTCTCCATATTCACTCACTGTCTCAGTGCCAAAAATACTTCTTTGAATGAAGAGTCTTGCAAGCTATTTAATTATTGATAAATCTGTTTGAAATAAATAATGGTAAAAACATTTGCTAGCTAGTTTAATTATTCATAAATCAAAGTTAGAAATAGACTTTCCATTTCATATATCTTTTGCATCTAATTAATATCTACTATATAATTTCCCATCATTTAAACTTGTTAAAATTGTTATCCTAAGTAAGTTTGAAGAGAAACATGAGAGAAAGTAATTCAATAAAGTTATTTGACCCTGGACCTAACTCTCATTTGAAATTAAAGAAGTGATTTTACTTGATGTAAACTACACAACCAACCCAAAAACACATAGGATTACCTTGACTTGCTTCATTGAAATACCCCTAGGTAATAGTTTTATCAATTTTCTCCTTTGTAAGTTGTTTTTCTGACTTCAAATTGGTCATATTTTTCAATCTTTTATAGACTATTCTTATCTAAATAGTGGATTGGATTGGAAGAATGTTAAGATTTTTGAATATGTCGATATTTATTTCCAAACACAACCCCAAGCCAACATAAATGGTAAAGCTCTAAATCACTTTAATTATATTATGTTGAACTAATTATTCATATAGTCTACTAGTGTATTCCCATGAAAAGTATTCGATATCCCAATCAAATATTAAAATTCAACCCAAATGAATTGAGTATAGATGCAGTGAATAAGTAGATAATTGATAATTTCCAAGATTGATCTACATAAGGTTCACATTCTTGGCCTCTATCAACCTCTTCTCATCAGTGTACCCCAAGTTTGAGTTTTATTATTTATGCATGAACTTATCTCTTTTATTCCTTTTTTTTTTTCACTTTATTGAAAGCTGGGTAAACTTTTTAACGTGATTGGCGCCGCTGGCTAGACATGACTAATACCGGTACCATGGGGCTGGTGGGGGACTTGAACACTGATGGGCAGAGCCGCAATGAAAGTACCTGACCAACCGACTACACCCACCGACCCTATCTCTTTTGTTCCTTCACAATCTTATCACTTCCTAATTTCTTTTAAGTTTTAAATGCTAGAAACCTTGAATGCAATTATATCTATGCATATTGTACATATTCATTTTCAAGAATTTTCTTGGTTTCAATGAAAGGAACCTCCCCATATAATAGAGTAGGGACTATTTTCCCTCTTCAATGTTGATAAATCCTTCATTTTACTTGAGAGAAAAATAAATTTCCAACAATTTTTGGCACCCACCATGGGGCATGCTTTTGGGTTTTTTCTATATTTCCCACAAACCCACAATTCATTCCACATGACCAATTATGGAAATCAATAAACCATTTTTAAATTGAAACTTGATTAGACTCAAGCCACCCAAGAATATATTTTTATTGATCTTTGAGTCAATGAATGGGATAATATATTGAATAATGATTGATATTAGAGAGTATTCATAGTCCTAGCCAAAGAATAAGAAAGAGTAGTCCTTGCATAAAGAGTTTAAACACTCATTACAAGAAGAAATCATTGAAAAATTATCATAAAAATTCAAATAACAGTGCAAAGAGCCTTTTTATTCCCACCTGCTCTAAGATAATAAATATTTTTTCACCCTAGCTGAAAGGAAATTTACAAAAGCAAGTAAAACATAAATAACATCATATCATTTCTTTGATTTTCAACATCAATTTGATTTTAAACTAAGATTATAAAAGAGGAATAAAATAAATAAAGTTGTAAGTACACCTTATACTCCAAAGAAAGTGAAACAAGAAGGTGGAACCATGAATAACAGATTGTTAGTTTTTTAAGGAATTAGTTTTCTTTAGATCATAAGCTTTAGAAACATGGATGCAATTTTATGATGTCTACCTATAGGACCACCAACTCTAGGTATACATTTTTATGAGTTTTAGATATACTTTAGAAAGAATTTTCCTAAATTCATTAGAGAAGAAAA